>NAJN01001218.1:0-13018 GCA_005059845.1 Cryomyces minteri
TCTGCAAGATCTGCCTTCAGAGCTTCGGTCTGGCGGTGTTGTATTTCAATGATGGCGTTCTGTTCCTGCAACTGTTTTTGCAGCTTCGCTACCATGCCATCTGCACCTAGTGCGACTTGTGCTCTCATCTCATCGCGCTCGGCTATCGCAGAATCCGCAATTTGTCTAGCCTCAAGTGTCTCTTCTCGCATTTGTCGAGCTTCGGAGTCGGTGTATAGCTTGTCCATCAAACTCTGCACGGTGAAGTTGAGACTCTGCTTCAGTTCCATGTCCGGAAGCCTACGGTCCATCGCAACGTAGCTGAGCATAGCGTCTACAAGCTGGAACATCCGAGTCCTGTCTTCGCTCTCATTGTCCCGAATTAGTAGCATGTGCTGCATAGCCGACTGGAAATAATCTGCACTTCTTGTTTCTTTAACCTTGGACATGATGGCATCAGCAATTTGAGCTGGATCGCTGAGATCCTTGACTTCCCCCTCGACGCTGTCGGCCATACTGCTATTTTCAAGCTCGAGAAAGTCCTCATAATCGATGCTTTCGTTGGTGCGAAACCGATCAATTTGCTTGTCGATAACTTCATACTGAAATCCTTCCATCTTGGTCAGGATCCTCTTGATGCCGCATGATGTAAACAATGCTCGGAGATGCATTCGGAACTGCACGTCTTTTCCCGCATCAATGATCATGTTGATGAGGAACAGAGAGGCCACGGCGTATTCCATGAGCAGATTCTCCATGCCAATTCCCCCACTCCGGACTTCATCGCTGGCTCCAACGAGGCTGCCCATCTTCCCTCGGCCGTCGATCGTGACTTCGACAATACGCATCCAAGCATCGAACTTGCCCGTCTCGCCTTGTGAACTCTTCAGTTGATCCAGAGCTTGCAGGACCTTCGTGTGACCCTGGCCATCGGCCCAGTGACACAAGAAAGTGAGAACTTCGCTGACCAACTTTCTGGTGTTCAGTCTCGGGGAGATCAATGACGCAGCAAGAGCCGTGACAATCGATCCGTGGGTGAGAGCGTTATCGGCTCCATACTTGTTGTTCATTAAGGCTTTGAGACACTTGACGATATCATACTCGCGGTCCAGGTCTCTGTCGCTGCTCGAGTTTGATGGTGCAGGTCCTTGTCCTTGTCGGCGATTAATTTTGGCCAGAACACTGGTGAGGGCGACTTGGCCTTGAGCTTCCACGTATTGTTTCACCCAACCAATCGGTTGCGTGCGGAGACTGACACTCAAACTCTGCAATTGCTGCGTGGTGATTGAATTGTCCATGACCTTCTTAACATACCACTCTGGGCTCCCGTCTTCCTGAGCCTTATCTGCAGTCAACCCATCTGGACCACTGATCGTTGATCTTGCCAGTGTTTTCCTCTTCTGATGTTCCTGATATTCTTGGAGCTGATCCTGGTGCACAAGAGTCCATTTCTTCGAAACCGGATAAGCCTCCATTTGTCTCTTTGCTGCTTCAGGTATACTTGACCATCCACGTTTGTTGATCAGATTTAGAAACTCTCTCTCAATGATACGATCATCTGCTGGTCGTGTAAGAAGGAACCCTTCGGTATTGGCGAAAGAGGCGGTTGAATTGTATGCAGATGGTTGATGAGCGTACAGAAGGCCTGGATTATGTTGTTGCCGATTTGAGCTATGAGTGAGCGGATGAGCGGTTGCCGCCTGGTCGTTACCATACGATGCGAACGATGCCTGCGATTGATTCGGTTGCTGGGCAAGACTTAAGCCTCTCTGTGGCGAGTGATTCGAATATATGCTTCTTTCTTCTGAGGATGACCGTGTATTTATAGACGGGGATCGATCGGACGGAACGTGCCTTATAGGTGCTATTTGTACGCCACGGTCGGGATGTGACGAGTAGGCAAGTCTCTGTATGTCGGATCTGCCCGATAAGGACTCGCGATCGCGTGGTAGTCTGGGGCCAGAGGGGTGAGAGGAGCTGTCAGGTTGCGTCGAGGCATCGCCTGCCGGATGGTGATGGTAGTCCGTGCCTCCTTTGTTCAGGTGATGCGGTAGCGGCTCTCCCCGAGCGTCTCTCCTGGAAGACGAGTGTTGGTCGTGATCCGGCAGATGCTCCATGAACGTGGGCGCTCTTGTATTTCGCGATGCACTCTCGTACGGTATAGAGGTGATGACCCCAGCCTGCAGTGCAGATGTTGATCCATCACCAGCAACCGACGCCGGCCGATGTTCTGAGGCAGCTGACGGCCGGTGACTAGATGTTCTTGATGCCACAGATCCTGTCGCGCTATTGGGCAGACTAGGTGAATCCGGAGCCGAGTCACTGTCCGCCTTGTCTTTGCTCTTCTTCGATGAGAAGAATGACCTCAAAGGACCCGAGGTCTGTCGCGTCTTCTCAGAAGACGTTCTGGAAGACATCTTGACTAAAGCTGTAAGGTTTCTCTACGAGCTTGTCCCAGCCCTCACAGCTGTCGCGTGTGTCCTCACGCCCGCACCGCAAGCTTCATCCGGCTTCGTGTATACGCGTGCCTTCTGTTTCTAGGAAGACCGGTCGAAAGCGGCTTTGGGATGTCGTTCGGAAGGTCGCGTGTGAAGTTTCGAAAGCGAAAGATCGTGGATCGCCGGATGCGGGTGTAGTTGCTAAGTGAAACGTCTAAGCACAGTGAGAAACGCAATTAAGAGTGGCAGCGGGTAGGTATCATGGACAAGGAAGAGTGCATGCCAGCACACATATGCAGAAGATGGGCGAGGAGTCTGCACCGGTCTCAAAAGATTCAGTTTGCGGCGTCGGCGGAGGAATTGTCGTTGTTGGTGTCCATGCTTCACCCGCTTGTCGCTTCGGTCGTCCTGCCCCTGATGGTGGAAGATGGCGCTAGCGCCCGTTGCCGCTCCTTACCGCCTTTCACGTGGAAACGCTGAGGCCGACCCTGACAACGGACAAGCACCTCAGCTGGAACCTCCTTGTGCTCCCCGAAGTAACGGCCGAGTCAGCCTGAACAACGTCGACAACACCAACGGAGACTCGAAATTGCAGCGATACAGGTGTGTGCCGTCCTCGAGACGGCGAGAGCGTCATCCACGTCTTGTTCGACCTGAGCTGTCTCATTGAATACCGGACTTGCCTGCATCTCATTGTTCTAGCGTGATGGCAGACTTTCTCGGATTTCTCAAGGTGAGCGACCCGTATACCCGGAGTCCGTTTCGAAGAGAGCAGGCTGACATTACCAAGACCATCATGGTCCCGGCCGTAACATCCCTCTTCCTCTACCTCCTCGTCACCTACGCAATATTGCCTCTCATCCGGAACCACCGCAACCGCTACCAGCAATACCTACCGCTCAACGCTATCTCTACCAGCACGACATCGCTGCGCCATCGCATCGCAGACACTTTCACGGCATTTGTCCTGCCTAACCGGATGAAGCAACGGACAGTAGTAGACGGGAGTCGTGGAACTGGAAGCGAGGAGGAGCTGTTTGGAGATGACGAAGGAGAGAGCATGGTCGGTTTCGATATCGATCAGCAGAGGAGAGAAGCACTAGACAGGTATGAGAGAGGTGGGGGCGCTGAGAGCGATAGGAGATTAAGTCGAGATCTGGAGGAGGGTTTCAGAGATGATAGTGATGATGAGAAAGACTCAGGCCCGGAGAGGAGAAGGAGCAGTGTAACAAGATAGTCAAGAGATTCATTGATCGTCGCCTACCGGGACCATAGAGCTGCGATCCCTCATCCTCCCACTCGATCCAATGTCCACCCAAGCCTCCAGTATCGTGCACAAAAGTCTCAACGCGCTCGCTCAGCCGTTTGTCCAAGTCTCGAATGTCTTGTACAAAGTGCTCAACACTGCGAGTGAAGCCGAGCAACGAAGAACCCGGAAGATGAACCCGGTGATGAGCCACGCGCGTGAGAGTCGTCCGCTGCAGCTGCAAGAGCAGATGTCCCTGCAGTACTCGGATAGCAGTCGAAGTAGAACTGATATTTGCGCGTCGTGGTTTCGAGGTCACGGGCGCGGGTGCGGAAGTAGTCGACCTCGACATCTGAGTCTTGTGGGGGGCGCAGTGCGATAGGAAGTGACTTTTTGGTGTTGATGTCGCGTGAGGGGAAAGGTGGTGGATTGGGGCTCGGTATTCGAGTGTGGAAGGTGAAATGGATGTTGTAGATCTCTGATCGTCTTCTTGTGGTAAGCTGGCTCGCTGTAACGCAAGGAGCAGGGAATTGAAGAGAGAGGAGGTATCAGGAGCGTGAATGGAATGGTGTTATGAGGTAACGAATTCCAATGTACCGTGGGAGAGCAGGAACAAGGGTAAATGTTATCTACATGCGCCTTTGGACCTCCGAATGCCCGCCCAGCGTTTTATGACTCTTACGATGACGGAAAGGAATCTGAGAATAAAACTGGGAATGGTTGTCCATACACTCAATGCTTGTAGACTGGAAACACACAGGCTAGAATGTGGAGGATGACCTTTTTGAATCGTGAACAAGTACTGTATGAGACGCATCCAAATAAGAGTCTGTCCTCTAGTGGCTTGAAGCAGTTTCTCTTAGTACGCAGTTACGAACTACGAACTGCTCATCAGCCAATTCCTGAATAATATGACCGATGGAAGCACATTGTGCTTGTGGGATGGTTCTACGGTGGACGGTCTGTCGATTCGCGACAATTCGTCCCCAGAACAAACACACATGAGCCACACTTTTACACAAACAACTGCTCCGTCATGGCGACGGAAGCACCAGATCCGAAGATGTTCAAGTCTTGGGAAGATGCATTCCAGTATCCAGTTCCGGTCGTGCGGCGCCTGGAGCAGCAGCTCCGAGGGGACATCAATGAGAACCGCGAGAAACTCAGAACCCTTGTTGGGTAAGCGTTTAGATGCTTAAACATGGTATACATTATTGGTACTAATACAACCTCCGATGTAGGGCTAGCTACCGTGATCTCTTGGGTACTGCGGAGCGGATCATCGAGATGGACGAGAAGATGCAGCAAGTGGAGAAGAGCCTGGCTCACATTGGGAGGAAGTGCAATTCAAGTGCTCTAGAGAAGGCATCACTGAACTATGCTCAACTAGATCTACATCGGACCGCGCAAAGTAGTGCTCCCAAGAGAATTTGCAGAAATTCGTTCCACTGATCCTCTCTACCCAGACAAGGAGCGCTACGTTTTCGCCTCACAGCTAGCGCTCCTACGGAGTTGCCCAAGTGTTGTAAGCCAAATACTCAAGAAAAGTAGCTCCACGTTGCTTGCTGCTAAAGTCTTGGTACTTGCGAGACTGTTGCATAAGGCGCTCTCGACATCCCAGGAAAGACCACCGCTGGTGGACAGTCTAAGAAATCAATCGGCCTCCCTCCGTAGGAAGCTACTGAGTCGCATTGACAAATGCCTTTCGGACGTCAACGCTGATACTTCAACGCTTATTGAGAACATGTGTGCTTTCTCCTTGGCCACGAGCTCTACGCCGACAGATGTCTTGAAGCATTTTCACCATGTCCGACTGGAAGGCATTGCCGCTCACTTTGAGCGTCAAAGTAACTCGCAACAACACGTGTTACGAGCTCTCAAGCTGTGCATCAAAACTCTGCGTGACACCCAAGCCATTTTCCCTAGGGAAATCACTAAGTTCCTATCGAGATTGAAGTCACAACCACTCATAAAGGACCCCGACATCCAAGGCATCACTGACATGAATCTGGATGTACATGAGAGGTGGCTTGCGAACGATGTCCGTGACTTTACTCCCTGGCCACGGCTCGATGAGCTGCAGGCTTCGGAGACGAACAAGATCCTCAAAGCCTGGGCAAAGGAGGCCTTCAATAGGTTTCATCAAGGCGTGAAAACCGCGATATCGAAAGAAGAGGACTTCAAAGTAGTTTTGGACTTGCGAAAAGGATTGTTCGAAGCCTGGCTATCGACGAGTCGACGGGTACCAGGTGTTGATCGCACGGGTATTCTGGGTGACTTACGATCTACTGTCAACTCGCAGCTCCTTTCTATCATCAGCGCTCGAGTCAGGGCTGTCGAAGACTCTACTTCTATCGTCGCGGGTACTTTGGCGTACTGGCGTACTGGAGTCGATGGCGCGAGCCTCTCACTCTGGGACTCAAGCTCTACGTCGATAGATCTCAGCGACGGTGCAAAGGGTTTCAAACAGTTGATTCTTCATCGGTCGAACGGACGCAACGACAGTATACTAAAGGTTGTCTCCACATTCGAGAGATGGATTTCTTCAGTGGAGTATATCCGTACACTTATCAATGGTATGAAAGAGTCCAAGTGGGATGATGAGCTCGAAGACGACGCCGACGATGATCTCGGACTGGACTCTCCGAAAGTCTTACTGAGTCAAGATGATCCTAGATTCATGGAAGAAGGTCTCAAGGACGCCCTTGCAAAATCTTTTGCAGATTTGCACAAAGCTCTTGAGGGTGCAGTCTCGGAACTCGGCTTAGCTGCACAAGAGGGTCCGAAAGCGACCTTTCTCCTGCGCGTGATACGTGAGTTTCAGGCCCGCGTTCCAGAAGGTACCAGTTATTCTGTGCAACCGTTCGGGCTCGCTCTAGTGCAGCCATTGCATCGGATGCTCGCCACGCACGTATCTGCACAGCCACTGTTGTCTTTCAGCACGTCTCTCCAGAGACTCTTCCGCTCCAGGTATGCTCCTGCAAGAGCACTCTGGGAGGGGAACCCAACATTACCGGTACAGCCGTCGCCCACGACATTCAAGCTCCTGCTCAAGCTTATGGATGCTATGGCGGCAAGCGGCTCAGATTTGTGGACTCCAAACGCTGTGAACGTTCTCAAAGAAGTACTCCAGATGGAAATCTGTGGAAGGCTTCACGATCTAATTGCGAGCACGAAATCTACGTCAGCGAAACTTGTCAACGGACATCGGAGCGTAGGTGAAGACCAGGCCAATAGCGAGCTCACGGAGAGACAAGACAGAGTTGAAATTTCAAACGGTCACGAAGAAGCTATCAGTACGGAAATGTCAGACTCGAAGACGCTCGTTCGGCGAGAGCAGCTCACTCAGCTGCTCTTCGACGTTCACTACCTGAATAAGGCTTTCCATGTTGCGCGAGGAATCACAACTAATGAGGCTCCATTTACTCTACTGGTGCACGTCATCAAGGACGATGCCAAGGTTGGAGATGCTGAAGAAGGACGGTTAGAGAAGAGTGCTACGGAGTACTGGAAAAGGACGCATTTGCTCTTTGCATTGTTGGTGTAGCCGACAGAAGTATTGCGCCTGTGGCTGGAGTCCGTGGGTGAGTGGATGCTTCTCATTACATGGTACCATCTCTCCTCGATTTCAGTCAGTTCTGCATGTCCGTGATTGGTCGGTGATTAGAGTCAAAGAATGCTATTTAGCAGTTGTCCGTTTCGCACAGCAGATTTAACAATCAAGCTTTCTCCTGTCTTATGGCTGGTAATACACGACAAGAATTTCAGAATCACCAACATTCCCTTCATATTCCAAACAGCTTCCGCCCTCTCTAGATAACCGAACCTTCCCGTTGATACTCCGGAACCCGTAACCGGATCGGGCCGATCCACTATACTATCACGGATGCCCTCTTAAAGACCTTTGTGCACCCACCTTTGCGCCATCTCAACACTCGCATACACGAGGGCCGCCGACCACCTGAACAAGCTGGATATTGCTTGCTCGGCAGAGACCTCAGGGTAGCTCGTGGTAAGAGCGAAGCTGTCTCGCATGGTACAGCGTCAGAGTTGACGCAAGATGACCCTGCTCTCGCAGCTCGTTCATCGTCGTGTTGGAAGTCATGTTCGACGCGCCTATACTTGAACATCTGTGGTTGATGCTTCTACTACGTCTCGCTCAGAGACGACTACCAAGTAGCACCGTCTCTACTTTGCAGCTGCAGAGCGTTCTCATGGGTTCTGTTGTGATAGGAAGAGGCTGTGGAAGGGAAAGCAATCTAGTCGTTGTTGTAGGGGAGGAAGTACAGTTACCGAAACTGTGAGTTTTATCATTTACTCACCTTCACTTCGAGGTCGTTAAAACCACCACGCGCTCTAGCACGAGAACCAAATCATTAGAAAGTACCACATGGCCCTTCTCCTTAAGACAAAGCAGAGCCCAAGTTTGCATTCAATCTCTAGCTAGAGGTTGGCCAGAAGGACTGGATTTTCGAGATCATGGTCTTGCTCCACCTGTCTTGGTTTTACACCGTTTCCCACACGACTGCCCATCACTCTTCTCCAAGGCCAAGTTGCACGCTCCACTCTGTATCGGCTTCGGTGTGATGCGCAATGATCACGTGTGCCCTTAGAACGACCCTACGAACTTCTCATACATCAGCCTTGCACTGGTCGCGAAGAGACTCGCTAGAGCTTCGTCTGAATCGGATTCCAAGTCTTCCATGATGCAGAGTTCGTCATGTTTCAGGACTGAAGCACAGCAGCGTCCAGAAGGGGCAGGACCGTCCACTATGATGACCTTGAAGGCTGCTGCAGGACAGGCAGTGGAGAACGGCTCCGAGTACAGTGCAGCCGCGTTTACTGAACATAGAGTCAGCTTTGCCATGCAACGAACACACAATCTCAAAATAAAGTCCACTCAATGGTGTCGACGACATCCAACTGGTCATGGACACATCCAAGCGGATACACTCCTATTCGGTCGCTGCTGCCTAAGCCAGGATTCATCGTTCTGCCATATGGTTCCAATCTACTCGCGTGTGTTATATAGAGACGTACCGATAATCTGCTCCCGTAATTCAACCATGTAAGAGACGGCTTCAAGCAAATTTGAAAGAGCGTCCTCTACGATCCCTTCAAGCCGACCCCATAGGACAATCTTGGTGTCTTTGAGAAGCGCAGCCTGGTACCCGTCTTCGTCCGAATTATGCATTATGATGACTTGGAGACCGGAGATGCCGGTGGAGAAGAGTTCAACCCCGTTTGCTGGCCACATGTCAGCTTCTTGACGAACACTCCGAAGAAGACAAAATTCCGTGTGAGAGTCGTGATTTGGACCAGGGATCCATCGAGCTACTGCACACCTTCGATCTACAGACCTGCAGTGCGCCTCTCCGATGATAGTTCGTGCCAAACACCTACCAATAATTGCATTGCGCATCTCCGTCATTGTCGGTCGACGCTCACCGACCAGACGGGCGTCGCGCATCTTGAGAGCTGCGTGATCTATAGGAAACGTCAGTGGCCGTGTTGGCTTGTGAGTGCTTCACTGCGGCAGACCTGATTTGCTTCTGTCGCGAGACGTGTAGTTCTTGTTTGATTGGCTGATGGTCTGGACACGTTGATGTTTGTGTGGTGGGAGAAGTGAGATGGCGAAGATCGTGACTTTCAAAGTCAACAACTTTCACTTTGATGTCACTGGATAAACGCGTGTTCTGGTGTCACACGTTCCTCAACTTTCGTCTGCTTTCGTCCATTCAGAACACCAAGTCTTGCTCGGTCAACTGTCTACTCGATCTCTTACGTTCCACCACTCACCTTGCAACTTCCCACGTGCTCCCACTCCAAATTCATCGTGCCACTCGAACGAACGACACGCTCGAACGAGGCCGGGTCTCTTGCATTTCCCTACTCATCCATCGACGTCAACATAGAGTGCTGACTCTACTCGTCCGGCAAGCTAGTCACCCCATCACATTGGCCCCGTCAGCTTGCGACTCTCCATGTGTTTTCGCTTCTACCATCACATCGATTGAAGAAAGATTCACTTCAAATGCAGCCGCTTCTCTCACATCTCTAATTGTCTTCCCGAGCTACTGTCATCATAACAAGCTCTCTCAGTTTCCCAGATGCTGCTGTATGCGCATCTGTGATACGCCTTTATTGCATTTTACCTAGGCCGACCGGGGAGGAGTTCAGAGCAAGCCGGACCTCGTGGCAGCACTGGTAGCACTAAATCTTGTAGAGACTAATTTGATGTCTGTGCACTAAAGAGTTGCAAATGTGGACCTTATACCGTTGCTTCTGTTAATCGCAAGCGTATCAATGGTACGTAGCTTTCCCGTCTAGTTACGCTCCTCAACACGTACTCATGCAAACACAGCCACCGTCGCTGCTCTCTTTCCCGCTTACTACAGCGGTAAATTCGTTGCTACCCTCGGAGATGGTCGTAACGATAATTCCTATGCTCTGCTCATCGGTGCTGGAGACACCCTTCTGCTTCAAAGTTCTTGCTGCAAGCCGGAAGAAGAGGCTTTGGAAAACTTATACCTGATCACTGCGGAGAAAATCTCGAAAGAGATCGATTCGAATGGGATTTCTGTCAACTTAGTACCGGAGCACGAACGCTTCATCATTGACTGAGCCCATTGGTGGCAGTGAATGCATCAGTCACAGCAGTAAAGGCCCCCTCCTTGTACCTTCACACTCTAGGCTAGCAAGAGCATAGGACGAATGTCTGGTACGAACATCGAAATTACTCTCAAATTTGAAGTTGGCTTCGTGCTGTTCGATGTTTGCATCGACTGACCGTCACTTATCGCCCTCGCAATCTTCTCGAAATTCACAATCTTACAAATCGCCCTTCTAGCTCACGACTTTTGTATATCTCCTCAGAGTGGTGAAGATCGTGAGTCTTGGAACCAAAAGTTCCTGCCGCAAGTTCACTGCAAGAGCGCTTGCTCTGACGTGACACGTCTCCGGCAACAGTTCAATTGGTCTTCAACGTTTCCCTGCCTTGCCCATCCCCCTACAGCTTTTTCTTGTTTCCGGACTCCGTAACGTTGCATCACTCCCACGAAAGACACACGCAGTGAATCCAGTTCTCTTGTACTCTCTTCTAGCTTGGAAGCTGCAGGTCGCATGGAGAGTCTCCTACACATTCTCCGAGGTGGAATGGCCGGCTACCCTCCCCGGTCTCGGACAACGATATCCAATATGAAGGAAATTGAGCCATAAGTACTCCGTTTCCCACAGAGATTGCGGTTCGAGTCTATGGAGTTGGTGACAGTCAAGGTCGAGGGCCAGCGCTTTGCTGACTGGCTGGTGCAGGGAGGCTATTATTCTAGGGGGAACCCGTTCCAGCGGCAATGGTTAGAGCGCTCGGAAGACCGAGAATGGTAACTTAGACTGGCAGATACAACGATGTTGGTAACAGACTTCTGGACTTCCAGAGCAATCGCGGTCTCTGCGTTTGACTTATCCCTCTCCTCATGAACAGTGATTTAACCGCCATCACCGCGGCCTCTAGCGGCGAAGCTTATGGCTTTATGCAGTCAGCGACCTCCACTCCGACAACCAACACAACCCCAACACGTTCTACGTAGGACGTCTTTATTCTTCTCTCGTCCTCTCCCAAGCTCATTCCAGAACAAACTTGCAACACAGTGAATGATCCTCGAAATCCGTGTTCCATCACTCCTTAAGTAGAACGCTATTTCTAAGGAGAACACACACCCAAACACGTCGGCTGCCCTCGACTTGCTGGTCTCTAAGAGCTGCACGTTTAAGCGCAAGCTCTCCTGTCTTTCGGCATAGATTATATAGAGCTACACCTAGTAGCACCGTTCACTTCGAGCCTCGATGTCTAAGACGCCTTATGACAACCATCGGCAAATCATCGGTACGTCTCGAAAGATCCAGTAATGCCCTGTGCACGCTTACGGAAGAGTACAACAGCGAATGCCACCGTCCTCTACCCGCACCTTGACCGTCGTCTGTTCTGCATCGCCATGGGACGCGACAACCAAGGCTTCTTCGGGATCCTCGTCGGTGTTGGAGACAAACTCCTTCTTGAGGGGCCTCACGTGGGCAGCCAGGAATACGCCATCAAGAAGCTTTTCGAGATGACTGCGGACAAGGTCGCGGAGAAGGTTGCGGCAAAGGGATTTTTCCATGCTGTGGTGCCGGAGGAGAAAGAGCACGAGGCTTAAACGCATCTAAGGCGGTGGTTGTGCTCCTGCTCGGCTGAACGCAATATTTATGTTGGGATAGGGCAAAGTTCCAAGACCGACATTTGAGAGGGAACTTTTCAGAACTCTTCAGACTCGACTTTTCCAGATGAGGGGCTGTTTTGGTGCTTCGTTAGTGAATGAGGAGGAGAAAGGAAGAACGCTACTCGTTCCACTCACGGCAGTAGAACGATCTAGTTCATTCCTTTCGTCGCGAATAGTGACCGAAGCACTATCGCTCGGCTTGCAGAGGCGAATCTGATGGTGCCTATGCAATCAGTAGTCAGCGACATTCACTTTGATGCGTTAACACCGTTTTCAACACTTTCGTGTAGAAGCCCATTATCCCTTCTTTTGTCTCCTCTAAAGGCTGATGATCGAACCTTCATCACCACACATATTGTAGTCATAGCGTCCGTGTTACATCACTTCCATACTAGACGCAACATCCGAGCAAGTCACATGTTCAGACGCCGTCGCTCTCACAGTCTTACATCTTTAGGAGCAGAAGGAATTGAGGGGGTGGGATGGGAAAGTGAGGTGGAAGGTGCGGTGGTGGACGAGGTCAGGCATAACGAACTGAAAAAAAGATAAGGAATTAGAGGCGAAGGCATCGTGTGGTGAAGACTTAGATCGTGTGAAGCTTTGGAGCTCCTTCCAGTGCCTCGTGTAATATAACGCCGGATCGAAAACTCGGAGAGAGACCGCGGACATTAGGAAGGGCAAAAGCTGATCGAACACCCCTATGAGCTCTGCGGACCCACTTTCACCAGCGCACCGTAGTCCGTAACTCTCAAGAGCCTGTAACGAATGTAGTGATATGCGCTTTCCGAAAGACACACAGGCAGATCGCGTACGACCAGCTCCAGCATGGTCAGAATAGCAAATAGCGCAGAAAAAGTCCCTTCCCAGAAACCCACAGGCTTCATAGAGTATGACCGAAGGAAATGACACGGTGCAGAAAGACAGAAAAAAATGGAATTGAGACCCCCGGGATCCTGTATGAACGGACTCTTTCGCTCTTCCGGATGTCTCCTTGGAGTGAGTTGGCAGTGTGGTCAACAGTCCGTCCAATCCGGATTGATTCAGGATCTACGCCGGGCGTGATGGATCCCACGCACGGAAATCAGGCGAAAGTCCAAACT
>NAJN01001219.1:0-13014 GCA_005059845.1 Cryomyces minteri
CCAGCTTCCGCCGACCATCATCACCGTCATCCACTTCCTCTTTGCGACGCTCACGTTCGTGACGCCTCCCACCGGTACCTCGACCGCTACCTTCCCCTCTGTCGCCGAGATGTTCCAGGCCTCAGGCGACATGCCTTCGCTCGCAACCGTGGTGTTCGTCGACGTCGTCATACTCGTTCTTTGGCTTGTCATGTGGGCACCAGCACAGATCTTCATCTTGGATCTCGCTCAGGCCGTCATCGCCATTTCTTTGGGTGGAGCCGCTGCGGGCAAGAACGGGAACACCAACAGCGCGGCACTCTGCTTCATGATGATCCTGCTCAAACACACTACGAACTACGGTTTTCTTCGCGACTGGGTATTCAAGGCTTTACCGAATGGAATGCACAGAGTTGGTATCGGGCCAATCACCTCGTCTGGAGCTGTGCACGTCTCAGTGCCAGTGTCACGTAGCTGGCCGCGAAGACTGTTGGGTATACACATCCTGACGCAGGGTGTGCTAACAATGGTTCGTCGCTGGTTTCAACGCCGTGGATTTCTGGAAGCTGCTTCTTCGGCCAGGAAAACGGACCCCGAAGCGGCCCTCGTCCTCAATGTCCCACGAAGAAACTCGGCCAGCGTCGATCCTAATGCAGACATAGCGAGCGGTTCGAGTACGGATGGGCGGCCACCTGGTCCATCTCCTGCGGTACGGGAACCTCGTGAGAAAAGTTCAAGCGGTAAAAAGAGGCGGAAGCAGGCGATGCAGGTGCGGAGTCAGCAGCCTTTCTGGGCCGCTCTTGCGAGTACAAAAGTCACGGTCTTGAAAGAATACGAAATCAATCAATCGTCGACGGATGCAATCGAAGCGAGCGCGACGGACAAGAATCATGTTGGCAATGCGAATTTCACGCAAAAAGACAACCGGATATGGGTGTCGCAGATCGGGGCCACGGAGATTTCTTTTGGTGCGAGTCTGTTGACAGGTGTTGACAAGGGGTTCGAAGCAGAGCATGAAGTGGAAACGACTCCGAGTGCTGGCATTGACAAGTCGAAACCCTTCTATGTGCGTATCAACGGAGCGGACTGGGGTTCCACCAGAATCAGCGAGGACACTTCGGGCGACAATGCTGGTGATGGCCAGGCGAGTGTGTGGACCGGCGAGATCTTCGGCCTCACACCTCTCAGCAATTACCTCTGTGAGTTTGTGCGGAGATCCGACGATACGGTCATCACGTCGACTAGCGTCATCACCCATTCTGCCCCCAGCGCAGAGCAAGGTGAGCTCTCTCGACTACACCCAGACGTATTTGTTGAAGCTCACTTCAAGTCTAGCCTCGATCGTACCACCCCCTACTCATCAATCCCTCCGACCTTCTTCACCTACGACAACGCTCAAGAACTCTATCGCCGCCGCCGAGACCAAGCTCGCCGACAATCGTCATCGCCTAAAGCGAAATCGCAAGGACCACAAGACGGCGATCACGACTGTGAAGAGGGAGAGCGACGCGCTCAGAGCTCGTCTGTCCTCGTCAGGTGGCAATGACGAGCGTCTCCGACAACGCTCACTGCAGATCCAGCAGCACTACCGCCAAGCCGAGGATGCCGTGAAAGCATTGGAATCGGATGTCGAAGCTCAGGGCGAGATTCCCGAAGACGAGATCAACGCATTCACGGCGAAGAAGGATAGCTGGGAGGCTTCTTGCAATGCCAAAGCGGCCGCCCAAAAGGTTCTCGACGAGGCCAGAGCCGAAGCAGATCGCCAAATCTCACATCTCAGCTCCGAGCTCACTCTGGCCCAACAAAAGCGTGAACGCCTCCAGGCGCGTCTGACGAAACTCAAGGAGCAGCACGACCGTCTGCTCTCGGCCAACGCACAAGAGCACGAGATGCGGATGCAGCGCGAGCAGAAGCGCGCCGCCGACATGGCCGGCTTCCAACGCGCCGAACAAGACTACCTCGTCGCCATCGAGCAGCTCGAGCAGCAGGCGCAGACCTGCCGCATCAGCACCAGCTCCATCGTCTCGCAGGTCACGCAGCTCGAGAACCTGTCTTTCCACCACCAGCAGCACTCGTCCTCCGGCTCGACGCCTCGCACCCCCGAAGGCATCCTCCCCGGCACCACCACCGCCGCCGCCGCCGGCGCCGCCGGCCCTCGTCACCAGCAGCAGCCTTTCCAGTTCCCCGGCCTCGAGCCCCAGCCCGAACACCCGACCAGCAACCCGGCCAGCCTGTACCGCGAAGGCCGCGGCCGCAGCAGCTCCATGCTGTCCGGCGCCAGCGGCCTGACCGACGACCTGGACTTCCCGGCCTCGACCAACAGCGACGGCCGGCCCGAACAGTGCGGCCACGAGGCGGAACGGCAGGGCAGCGAGGGCGGCTCCATCAGCAGCGGCGGCTGCGGCAGCGGCGGCAGCGGCAGTCAAGAGGAAACGGGGACGGTCGGCCCGACGAGCCCGAGACCGGTCGGCCCGACGTCGAGCCTGGAGAAGGGCAGGAGCGGGGCGCCGCTGTTGGGTCCGATCGGTAGCCACAGGAACGTTGCGTAGCGTAGATGAAAGCCCCGAAACGTCGTTTTGCATCACGGTCTCTCGCGCGTGTGTGTTTGCGTGTGTGTGTCTGTGTGTGTCTTCTCGGACTATATATATACTACACCGTACCAGTCCTGCCCTTCCCTCCGCACCGCCGCTCCGCCGTGGCAGCGCAAAGCCCCAATCCTGCGACGCCACAGTTCCCCTTTTGCGTCGCGGGATCGCCACCCGGTCGACGAGGGCGGGGCTCCCCCCCTTCGCACGCCTCGTCTCCGCCACGAGCTTCCCCCCCCCCACCTTTCCCTCTTCCCCGCTGTCCAGCCACATGCCCCCGTCGCCCGACCGCACGCCAGACTCGCGACCGCTCGAGCAACGCGCAGCGGGACGCGACGAGACGGCGCGCTGCCCCAAAGGCGCCAGGCGCACTGCGCGGGCAGCGTCGGCGCGTGCTTGTTGGAGACGCCACACCGTCACACCGCTGCGGTGGAGCGGGAGGCGTGGCGCGGTGGTGGTGGTGGTGATGGCGCGGCTGCTGAGGCGGTGGGGGCGCGCTCTAGGTGGGTAGGTGGGTAGTGTGGGTGTGGGGGGTGGGGCGCTTGCTTGTGGGGGTTTCTGCGGCTGGCGGACCGGGGGGGGCGTGAGATGCGTTGCTGATGGCGGTGCGGTCTCTGGTACTATTGCCGTTGCCGTCCCTGGTGCTGTTGCTCTTGCTCTTGCTGTTGCTGTTGCTGTTGCTGTTGCTCCGGCGTCGCTGTACCTGACGTCTTGACACCCTCACCCTCCCTCTCGTCCCCACTGGACTCCCTCCCCCTCCCCCTTCCCTTCCCTTCCCCTATCCCGTCGCCCGAGCCCACCTCCCCTCCCTCTCCTCCACCGCCACCAACCCCCCTCCCCCTCCCCCGCCCCCTCTTCGCCTTCTCCTTGACCCGCCTCGGCATCCGCGCGCTGACGTCCGCCCACCGATTCTTCCACATCCCGCCGTACCGGTACGCCGGGTGTGCGGCGTCGCCGTCGACGACGCCGCCGCTGACGGCGCGCCAGCAGGCGCCGGGGCAGACGAACAGCCAGGCGCTGGCCGAGTCGGTGGAGGCGTCGGGGCGGCCGGAGGCCTGGCAGCGCACGAGGAGGTCGCGCGGCGCGCCGCACAGGGTGCAGGGCTTGCGGTGCGCGAGGGCTTTGGCGTCGGCGGGAGAGACGGCGCGGGCGGAGGAGGAGGAGGAGGTGGTGGCCATTGCGAGGGGCGATGATGTCGGCTTGCGTGCTTTGTGGGACGGGCGGGGCGAGGATGTGCAGACGTTCGGTTGCTCGTGGGGTCTGAGCCGAGCCGAGCGGAGCGGAGCGGAGCGGTCTGTGCACACCCCCCCAGCAAGCAACCGACGCTGCATCGCCCCGCTCTGTTGCCCATGCTTTCCCCCTGGGTTGTGGAAGGGGATGCTCAGTCCTTGCACGCAGCGAGGACAGAGACCGGGAGGGGTGCAGTCCAGCCGTGGAGGAAGCAGAAACCGGGCTTGCGAATCCGCGACCATACGACGGCCCACGACGATCGAAATCTGCGGCAGCATGTGGGCGGCGTGCAACCAACGTTCTTGCTACACGAAAGCAGAAGCACCGCCGGGACTTCGAGACACTAGCCCTCTCTGCAAGACACGCATGCGCGCTGTCGTTGATTCCAAAGATCCGTTCACGAGGCCCTTAGCACGTGGAACCGTGGGTGTACAACATCGTATTAGGACTGCTCCAGAGAATCTGCATACCCTCTGACCCCTTCTCTCTCTCAACCGCCTCTGTGTCCGCCCGGTCTTCATACGGAGAATAGATGTATACATTATGTGTGAAGCGCCGCACCCCGGCTCCAACGACGTCTCATGCACGCGCGAATCCCCTCGAGACAAGAGAATAAAAACTGCCCCAACTCGACTCCTCTTTCCCGTCCCTTCCCTTGCCTTCCATTCCCCCCAAGCCAATGCCCCGCTTGTGTTCGTGCCTGTCGTGATGATGGAGGAGAAGAAGGGACGCTTGCTGAATTGCTCGATCGAAAACGAAGAGAAGGAGAAGGCCGCCCCCAAGCCGGTCCGTCCGTCTATTGTAGCCTTTTGCGTGGTTGCTAGGTGAAACGCTGACGCTGACGCTGACGCGTGTGTGAGTGGTAAGGTATTAGCGCGATATGATGAGACCGAAGCCATCGACCCACTGTGCGCAGGAGCCGTATACTCCTGCGATGCTGTAGCCACGGGGAGGGACGAGCATGTGTCTAGCGTTATTGAGTCAGTAAGTTGAGCGATCGAAGGGGTGATGTACTCCAACAAAGAAAAAAGCAGAAGACCTACCCCGACCCTCCTGTAGCGTTCCCGTAGATCTCACTCCTTCTTCCAAGATTGGTCAGTATCTGGATCCCGTCAATCCAGACTCCGGCCCTCAAGTAGAATCCCATGACGACCTCTGCTCTCTTAGTGTCCAGCTCAAACGTACTGCCACCGGGTTTGCCGCCTCTCTTGCCAAAGAGCTGGCTAGTGCCGTCCTCATAGAAGAACTCCAAGCCGTCCAAGCAGAAGCCATGGTAGATCTTGATCTTCAAAAGGAGCTTGGTCTGAATATGGGCCGACTCTAAAATGACCTCCTCCGGGCTGGAGCCGTCCATGTTCGAAAACCCGAGCTTGCTGCTCCGGAAGCCCAGACGGCCATCAGGGAGCTTTGTCCGCGCTGCCTTTGTGGTTAGTTGAGCAAAGTCCTCAACTGTGTAATCGCCTCCACCACCGGAGAAGATCTTAAGCTTGAGTTTCCTGGTCCGCCTGTCTTCCGGTAGTCGGGCGCGGAGATCCGCATCTGTGAGCGTCACTTGCCTCATGACGTTAGTGCTGTTGACGTACTCGATCCAGGTGTGGCACAAGTCGTCCCGTTCCGTGAACAGCTCAATAAAGGCGATGCCTGTGGCCGCGGTCAGAAGAACGTTACCGTTGTCGACAGACCAGACTTGTACACTGTCGTCGGGACTGAGAGGCGGATCGGTGGGTAAGCGGAACGAAGGGTGATGTCTGAATCTGAGGGTATCCAGTCGATGCCAGTTGCACTCGTCCCCAGGCAGACAGAGCCTTTGACCAGGCATTTTCGTGCGTGTCGAGTAGGGCTCTCTACAGCAAAACGTTCTGTTCAACCTGACATAGTCACGCAGCATCACGCCGTTCTCTTGATGCGGGCAACCAAACAAATGTCCAACCTCGTGCATATGTGCGCCAATGCCAATGTTTGCTGCCTCCCAGCTACTGCCGGACTCATTGCAGTCGTTGGCCACGAAATTTGTGTCCGTGCGAGTGCAGTCTGAAAAGGCACCAACGACCTCCTCGATGTGTGTAGGGTAGCTCTGCAATGAGTGAGATCCAAAGATCGCAAGTTTGAGGCCTTCGACGCCGCCGCCAAGCGCCGCATGCCCCCTGACAGTTTGCGTCTCTTTGTCCCAATGCGTATCCAAGAACATGGCCGAGACGTATTGCTGCTGACCTGCGCGCGGCGCAAAGTGTGCACGCACCGCACCGATGGCGATGCTATACAGCTCGCCTTTTCGCTTCGCTGGTTCGTACTGTTGCGCAATGTCCAAATCTCTGATCTCCGCTACTGTCTTGTTCAACCGGATGACATGAACCTTGGCCTCGTTGCGCAGCTGCCCGGCTTCCATGTCGCGGCAGCTCAGCGTGCCAGGCTGCCACTCTTCTTCGTAACGAAAACAACGCCGACCGAATCCGTTCCGATTCATCTGCTCTCCGGTGAATGCTTGCCAGAGGTAGGCTGCCATCCGGTACTTCCGAATAGCCGTGTCTATGCCGTTGCCTTCTCTTTGCACTCGCTCTGGAACAGCATCGAATGTTTCTGGAGAGTCTTTAGCGACCAAGAGGACCAATTGAAGAGGCGGAGCGGATATCAAGGGTAAGAAGTTGATGCTAACCCAAGATGAGTGAGACAAGGCTGTGTGGGAAGAGGGTATCCTAGGGGAGGTGAAGTCGAGACGAAGGCGGTTCGGGCCTGGCTGGAGATGTAACAGCGCCTTGAAGTGGGAGTCGCAGACGGGCCAGCTCGTCGGCGGGAAGGTATCCTGGTGATGGCATACTGTCAAAGTGCCGTCCAGCGGCTGTTGCGCAGGATCCCCCACTGTTCCGTAGATGAGCAGGACTTTCTGATGTACCTGTCTTGTCGTCAATATTGTGCCGCGGGCGTCATCGAAGAGGTCTCACCCAAGAATTATCAGATATGGACAGGACTCGTGGTGCTAGAGGGGATGTAGACAACGGTTTCGGAGTGCCAGTAGCCGGTGACATGCCCTGAGAAGCCACGTCAGCAGACACCCTCCGCGCAGCAGTTGCGCCGATAAGGACCTACGATGGCGGAATAGCGACTGGACTGCGAGGTAACAATGGATAGTCTCGGTTGTGGCGGAGGTGGGTCGTTGCCTTGCGCCGTTCCAAGACTTGGGTTGGAAGAGGATCTGTTCTTGTTGTTGAACGGTTTCTCCGGTGATGACGGGCCCAAGGCAGAATCCACAGTGGAAGAGGAGACGCTCGCAGGTACCGTGCCATTGGTGGAGGACTCGTGAGAGCCATTGCTTGAGGAAAAGGTCGTGTCCGTCTTGAAGCTTGCCTTAGACCTCCGGCGCAGATCCTTGAGAAAAGAAGGCATGGATGTGCGGGTTACGACGTTCTCGATGCTTGCGATACTAGGCCACGCAGTACAGCAGACTTGGAAGGCCGAGAAATTCCACGACCTGGTCAGGCCCGGCGCGATGGTGTAGATCCGCGACGGCGGCGATGTGTGATCAGCGAATGTAGGAGGCGCTTGGAGCGATAGCAAGCGAGTGTCAGCGACGGCTTCCCAGCAGCTTCATGCGATGTCGTGAAGCGTCAAGACTGCGAAGTGAGGTCTCTCGTATAGGGACGTGGGATGGTTGGGAAAGAAGCCGCTCTGCTTCGACGTTCTTCAGGCGGCGGGCGATTGTGCCACAGCTTGGGTGAGCGAGACGAGGGCAGAGGTCGACGCGACCGGCTGGCAAGGGCAGCGAGCGCAGAGATTTCTCCGTACAGAATACTCTTGCAGCCCCTGCAGCGGTCGTCTGGGCACACGCTGCTTTACGGCGTGTGGGCAGCTTCTTTGCCGCAGGGCTTGCGGAGTCGACGCCACTGCCTGCCGTTAACTGCAAAGCTCCAGCGGACTTTCGGCCTTGACCAGCACGCACACCATGGTCACACGTCCAGCGCAAATTTGGAGCGCTTCAGTTAACGGCATAGCAGTTGCAGTTAACTGAATAGTACGCATCGTGACTCTGTTGCAGTCTGGCAGTCATGGCGACGCCTGGGGAGGTATAAGACCCCGGTTTGGCCTGCCCCCGTAATCACCACACGCTCACACTCTCACATCAGACCGCGTTCTCGGTTCGTCTGCTTCACAAAATAAGAGTAGAAGCCTTCCAACACCAAGCAGCAGCAGCATAACTGCCAGCCCTGCTACCAAACTCGACCTCCTCAAACACACCCCACACCACCATGTCGCCCCCAGCACTCCGACGTGAATCCTACCACCTCACCGAGCCTCACCCGTCGGTGCCTCGCTCCAACTACATCCACGCAGGCCGCGGCGGCGCAGGCAACTACGCGCACTACAACCCGGCCGAGATAACAGCCGGCCCTCTGGCGACGGGCCCAGCGTCACGCACGAAGCTGGCGCCTCCACCCTCGAGCGCGCGCCTGATGGGCGGCCGCGGCGGCGCCGGCAACGTGTACAAGCCGAACGAGCGGGCCATCTTCAGCTTCGACGAGGAGCTCGAGCGGCAGCGCAAGATGCTGGAGAACGCGGCGCCCGTGTACCACATCGGCCGCGGCGGCGCGGGCAACGCCGTCGACGACTGGCGGCCCAACGCCAACCGCCACGGCTCCGCCAGCTCCGCCCTCAGCTCGGGTTCGGAGAGCAGCGAGAAGCTGAGACGCGGCATGGATGGGGCGTGGAGGACGCTCAGCCGGACCTTTACGCGGCAGTAAGAGGTCGTCGATGTCGATGCTTGGCTGTCGACTCTTCTTCTTCTTCGTCCTCTTCTTCACGGCCACGATCACGATTCTCTATTTGCAACATGACGACAGCGAGCTGGTTCTGATTCTCGCATAAGCGCGGCGTCGGTTGTCCTCCCAACGGTTTCTTCATCCACCATCACCATCATCACGACCACGACTATCATCACCATCGCTTTACCTCACCTCGGCGTCCTTATCAAGGTCCTCCTCCTGCATAGTCACTGCAGTCAGGGTCAACGGCAGGGCCAGGTTCCTGACAGCCCATTCTGTCATCATCGCTCCATTTTCAGTTCGTGTCACATCAGCCATTCCACGTATCATATACCACAACCGGCTCGGAGTAAACTTTTCCAAGTCTCCTTGCGACGAGGGCGCCCTTCTTGAGGCAATTCAGTAGCATGTTTCTTGGGCGATTTTGTCTTGTCGTGTTTTGTTTTTTTGGACCGAGAGATCATCACAACCAGCGGCGGATTGCATTATACCCAATACCCCGGTGAGGGCACCAGAGAGACTCTGGTATTCGCGAACTCTTCATGTAACGGTAGCTTAGCGACGAACCCCAAAAGTTTTGTTATTGAAGTTCGAACCGATTGCGATTGTGGTCACGGCTGTGGCTGTCTGGCTTGGCGTGGTTTTGTGATGGGCTAACTCATCATCTGTGACGTTACTCGTGCTGGTAAGGTGTTGTACGAACAGCACCACCTGCTACCTTTGTGCGTCGAGATTACTCGCACGGCGGGCCATCATTGTCGCTATGCGGACGACTAGCTCACTCCCGAGCGAATTGAGCGCTATGCGATTACGATCGACGCGTCGACACGCGCAGATGGTTCGTCCCCTTGCCCTACTCAGACGGCCTGGTGCTGCAGGCAGCGACCGCAGGGTACCGGTCGTGGCAGTCGAGGTACACCCGCGACGACAACGATGGCTGGGAGGAGAAGCAGTACGAATTCTACGCGCCCTGTCACTGCTGCTTCTACAACTGGCTGTCGCTCAAGACACACGCGCACAACCGTTGCGTTGGAAGGCTCGTGGATCTTGGGCGATGGCCCGTGGTCAACGCAGTTCTGGGGTCTTTCGACCGCCACGATTAGTGGTCTGTAGTCGGCAGCGTCTTCTGGCATAATAACGACACCTCCTTCCTACGACTAACGCCACATCCTCCGTGAGCGCCGGCCAGACTTTTAGCAACGCCCTGCAATGCGCACCACATCCTGCGCAGGCGGTCGTTCATGCGAAGTCTGCCCATGACGAGAAGTCGACGGAGAGGTGGGCGGCGCGCTTTATTTCGTAGGGGAATACTGATTGAAAACGCACGGCAGCCTTTAGTTGAGGCTGTCTTTTCCAGATCGACGCTCCTCCCGAAGTCCGTCCTAACTCCCGAGCCCCGAGGCGACGGGCTGGCCAGAAACGTCATGCGAACCCAGTCTTCGCGCAGCGGCTGCTTTCTGGTTGGAAAGGGATGGAAGACGAAGAAAATTCTCTGCCTTGCTCGAGCGCGGCGCCCATCGAGCCTCATCCTCATCGGGTACCTGCCGATGGCGGCCGTCGCTGCAGGCGTTTGGGCACGGAGCTCGCTCCAGTTCTTTGCTTACGACCGTCCAATGCGCTTGCAGGTTCCAGCGATTGAGGTGTCGGTAGTCCCACTTCACTCACCCAGAAAAGTGCTGAGTGGATGCTGCGCCGTCTGTTTCTGGCTCGTCGTGTCTGCCCTATCCGCTTTTATCCCTTCATTCTAGAATATGCTCTCGAATTGCTTACGAGCGCGGTGGACCCTCGGTGTATGCTACGTGTTCCATCGTCATAGCCAGGAAAACTTATATATGAGAGAGTGGTGACCCAGTGCTCTCTTCTCTCTCCCATTCAAAGCTTCGACCTTCTTCCTCTCCCTCTCACATCAATTGCTTCTCCTCGCAAGCTCTTCATCCGCTTATAACAACCACCGAGCCCCTCTTCCTTCACAAGATATACACAATGACTATCGACTTCAAGGTCTTCAAGGGCTCCAAGGATGGCTCCATCGTCGAATCCAAGACCTCGAAGCCCGACCTCACCGGCGACCAAGTCCTTGTGAAGGTCAGCTGCTCCGGCCTCTGCGGCACCGACGAGCACTACCGCCACGCCGATATGGTGCTCGGCCACGAAGGCATGGGCGTCGTAGAAGCGACGGGTCCCGCCGTCCGGAATCTGCAAAAGGGCGACCGCGTCGGCTGGGGCTACGAGCACGACTCGTGCGGCCGCTGCGAGAACTGCTTGAAGGGCAACGAGACGTACTGCCCAGAGCGTCAGATGTACGGCTATGCAAACCTCGACCAGGGCAGCTTTGCCAGCCGCGCCGTGTGGAGGGAGGCTTTCCTGTTCAAGATCCCCGACGCGCTGAGCGACGAGTCTGCTGCGCCGCTCATGTGCGGTGGCGCGACCGTGTTCAACGCGCTCCACATGTACAACGTGCTCCCGACGGCGCGCGTGGGCATCATCGGCATCGGCGGGCTCGGCCACCTGGCCATCCAGTTCGCGGCGAAGATGGGCTGCGACGTCGTCGTCTTCTCCGGCACCGACAGCAAGAAGGAGGAGGCGCTCGCGCTCGGCGCAAACGAGTTCCACGCCACAAAGGGCGTCGCGGAGCTCACGGGCATCAAGCCCGTCGATCACCTCCTGGTGACGACGTCCTTCCAGCCGGATTGGGCGACATACCTGCCCGTGCTGGCGGCCGGCGCGACCATCTACCCGCTCAGCGTGGCCGAGGGCAACTTCAGCATCCCCTACATGCCGCTGATCAGCAACGGATGGCGCGTGCAGGGCATGATCGTCGCGTCGCGCTACGTGCAGAACCGCATGCTGGCCTTCGCCGCCCTGCACGGCATCAAGCCCATGGTGCAGAAGTTCCCCATGACGGCGCAGGGCATCACCGACGGCCTGCAGACGCTGAAGGACGGCAACATGCGCTACAGAGGTGTGCTGGTTCCACAAGAGGCGTAGAGAGGAAGCGATATACCCATCACCTCAAATGCCTCCCACCCCTCAGACTGACCCCCCCCCTCCAACTGTCTATTTTGCCGTGACGCAGGTTGTGCAAGCGTCGACCCGTCCCGTTCCTTTCCTCTTCTCTCAAGGTCATGCATTGTGCGCTGGTTCGTTTAGCGTTCACCTCCTTTTTCTGTCGTGCCCGGAAGCACTCTCTAAGCGCAAACACCTCGGAGCTGGTACAGAACAGGGCTTTGGAACCGCATGTGGGAGCGAGCGTGTCCTCGTAGCTACCTAGCTCTACATAAGAACCCAACTACATCGAAACCCCCCCTCGATCGATACAGACACAACCCTCGCGCCCCCTCCCGAGAGCCACCACCCCGCCCCGACGCGCCCCCTCGCGCGCGCCCGACCCCGTCCCCCCCGAGTCCGCCAAAGCGGAAAGCAGCGTCCTGACCGCCCGCTTCCGCGCGTCGGGCCCGCCGCGTCCTCCCAGCCCTCCCTCCGTCCGTCCGTGCGTGGCGGCCGCGAAACTCGCTCCAGCGATCCAGCCTCCGGCGACGCGGCGACCGGTGGCCAGCTCCCGCTTGGCGCGACGAACGAGAGTCGCAGCCGGGGCGGCGGGGCGAAATATCAGCTGGCGCGACCGTGCGCGGCGGCGTGAGTGTTTTCCGTGCCTGTTCCGTCTGGCTTCTGCGGTTTGGCCCGGACTGGGCGTCGCCTGGCTGGCGCACGAGCCGGCTCTTGTGTGCGGGCTGATGGGGCATGGGGTTTGTGTAAGGCGGGGGGCCAGGCTGGCTGACCGGCCCGCGGTTCTCCTGCTTGAAGGATTTTGGGAGGGGGGAGGGGAGTGAGATTGCCGTTGGGCTTGGTATGGAAGTCGCAACGAGAGCCGGTTGTGCGTGGAGGACTGTTCCGTTGGGTCTTTGGGTCGTGATGGAACGTATGAGCGGTGGATGTACCACGACCGCGTCGAGCACCCGTCGATTCTGTCCTACAGGCGCCGGTGTCATGCAAACAAAGCCCCCCTCTCCCTCTCTTCCCCTTTCCTCCCATCGCCACCCAAGCCAAAGATGCTCCAGAAAAAGCTCGATCTCTTCACGCCGTACGCCAGCTCTCCCGCCCCCGACTCGAGTCGAGGCTCTGACCGAGGGCGATGAAATCCCTCTTGCTACTTCTTCTTGCCCTTGCCCTTGGCTTCCGACGCCGAGCCCGTCGACGCAACACTGCCGGCGCGCGAACTCGTCGCCGACGTGGCTTTGCTCGCGCCGCCCTTGACGCTATCGAGCTGTTTGTTCTGCGGTGCGGGAGTCAGCAAGTCTGCGCCGTAACGATGCGACGAGGCGAAAAACGACATACCTTGACACCGTTCTTCATCTTCTTCTTGGCCGGCGCCTCCTCCACCTCCTCTTCCTCTTCCTCCTCGACCTGCCTCTTCCCCTTTCCATTCACCGCCTTGCCGTTCTCGCCCTCGAACTCCCGCGCCACCG
>NAJN01000122.1:0-23902 GCA_005059845.1 Cryomyces minteri
ACGAACGAGGACCAGCTACAGAAGATATTCCGTCTGATGGGCACCCCCTCAGAGCGATCATGGCCGGGCATCTCGCAGTTTCCTGAATACAAAGCCAATTTCCACGTTTATTCGACGCAAGACATGAGGCTTATCTTGCCACAAGTTGACCAGTTGGGTCTCAACCTCTTACTAGGCATGCTGCATCTGCGTCCGGAGTTGCGCGTCAGTGCACAGCAGGCACTACAGCATCCGTGGTTCAACGACCTGCCCCAGCTACAACAGCAGATGGCGGCACAGCGGCAGCAACAGCAACAACAGCAAATGAGTGGTGGCTATTCTCAGCAGGGCATGGCAGCTCAAGGTGCATACTAGATTACTCGCCCTAAGTGCCTCACCGGAACACTCCCATGTTCCTCATGCGACCTGTTGCTTCGCTCTGTTCTACCAACGGTCTTAGGCAGCTCCATCCAATCCCTTTCCTCTGTCTGCTAACGGCGCTGGATCTCTGTCAGTTTGTTCTCTCGGGTCCGCTTATGATGATTTCTGGTCATCGTTTGACGATGCCTGTGATGGCGTCTGGTCTCCGTATGATCATTTCAGCGGCTCGCATTCCCTCGATCTCTTACTGCAACCTTCTGCCCCGGTTGCTCGTCGTGGAATAGCTGTCCGTCAGAAGAGGGCGCCATAGATTCGACATAACTTGGAGGATTCTTAACAGTGCGCCTGCGTTTCGACCCTGGGATGGGTTGGTCGACGGCTTTGTGGAAGCATGATTGTCAGGTGTCTCTGGGCTCTACGTTTGGCTTTCCTTTGTGTTTTAGAGCGTAATGGTGTCGCTGTGGGTGGGAGTTCCAACATGTTTCACCATTTGGTGGTCAAGGCGTGCGGCTAAAGATGTGGGTAGCCCTTCTGGAGTCCTTGCATTTGGCATGTTCTTCTTTGACTATGGATAGGAATGGATCTGGTTGACCGTCACATCCTTTATCGTGGAGATTCTCTCGGATGCTTCGCGCCCCTCGCAGTTTTGGTGGTCACGCCTTCTCGTAAAACATCGAGGATCGACCAAGACATTCTTGATCGTGCACAACGTCCACAAGCCGCGGTTTCGATATTCGGGCCAAGTTATCTCTAATTCACCATCACCCGTACCGAAGTTCCCGCTCCCTTCCGAATAGGGTTGTTGAGTGTGTCCCAGTGCCAAGCTTTCTCAGTTGATTGGCCATTCACGCTGTTTTGGGTCGAGGATCTAGCGGATGCGGGGAAAGCGCCGGTCTTTGTCGTGACGTGCCTAATTGCAAGACACCAGTGACCTCGCAAGCTTTCGAGCAGCTGCCGACGATCGCGTATCAGTCGAAACTGCGCTAGAGGCCCATGTAAGTTATCGGGCGATCGGTACAGTATCCACTGGCCGGAGTTATTACTCGACAAGGTCATTGCTCACTTAAGAGAGGCGGCTCGGGTGGCTAACGTTCAAGACATGCGGACGAGTCCAGAGATAATCACACCATCCGTATGGGAATTGGTGATCGGCTAATGTACTGTAGTTAACGTCTCGGAACAACATGTCACCTGCTTCTGTTCTTCTTCATCGTGTTACTCTGCACTCCACGTCGTCTACCTATATGCGCATCACGTATCCTGCGTCTAGATGATCTGGTTGCATATTACAGTATAGCTGGTACGCCGGATATACCGCCCTGGGCCAGGTGGTCTACATTCCGAAGGGCCGCACTAGGATCTTTGCGGGCTTTCCGCCTCGCTGCATTCAGTTCACATTCTCGCTATTGTCTAGGCAACTGACCTCCTGTCCTGCTTGCGTTCGACACTTCCAGCGACGAATATCCTTCTCGTCTTTCCTTTGAGAGGCTACAAAGCGTTGATCGTTGTTCATCTCAGAGGAACGTACGGGTCGAACGAAATTTGTCGAATTCGACGGTTACGCAACCACTTCGTAACAAGAATTGTCTCCCACGTCTCAAGCGTTACTATACGGTAAATCCGATTTCTCGAAAACAGTAAAAGTGTCGAGAGACGCGAAGTTTGGGAAGCACTAGCCGAGAAGGAAGATGTTGAGCCACGATCGATACTATCGACTACGATACGTATAGTCCTCGGTACGGGTAGGAAAGGCTTAGACTGTGTTTCTTCACCAACACCTAGGCACACCAGTGTATCCTGGATTCTATCGACTGGCATTGGAGTTTCCACCTTCGATGGTGGTTGAGACTGATCAACATACCATCCTCCATCTAAGTCTTCGCGGGAGGGAGACCTGGCGCCCGAATGGGGCTCACTAATGGCCAATACCGAGCTGTCGAGATCGTGGAGCGAACGATGTCCGTGGTCTCGCTCCTCGGCACATTCTTCATCATAGGAACCTTCGTGGCGTTCCCCCAGTTTCGAAAACCCATCAATCGGCTTATCCTCTTCGCTTCTTTCGGCAACGTTATAGCAAGCGTGGGAACACTAGTCTCAATCTCTGGCATCAGAGGCACTTCTGTTGCGCTGTGCACGATCCAGGGCTTCGTAGTACAGTGGTATGTTGTACCCGATTTGCTCCGCGGTGTTGCACTGTACTCGGCTTACACACACCAAACGTTAGGTTCCTGCCGGCAGACTCTCTCTGGACCTTTTGTATGGCGGTGAACGTATGGCTAACGTTCTTCAAACAATACAATGCAACCAAACTTCGTGGGCTAGAGAAGTGGTACTGCTTGTTTTGCTACGGATTACCTCTGGTGCCCGCGCTCGTATACCTTATAGTCGACAAGGCTGCCAAGACGAAAATATATGGGCCTGCGACGATCTGGTGCTGGGTGTCAGTCGAGTGGACTTGGATGCGAATTGCATTCTTTTACGCACCAGTCTGGTTCATTATAGTCCTCACGACTTCGATTTACGCCACAATCAGCAAAGTCATGTTTATGCATCGCTCTGTTCTACAGAGTGTTTCCGCACGTAGTTTTTCCGATCCTTCCCCAGAAGTCCCTCAACCGAGCGAGTCGGAAAGTGTTACGAAGATGACAAAGATCAATGTAATGTCGGAAGGTCGAGATCGTTCGGAAGGCGATGCAACAGTAGTGCTCGACACATACTTCTCTTCTCAGGCGTCCTCATTTGCCTCAACTGCGAGTCCAAAAGTTGTTCCCGCCCTGATCCCGTTATCACACCAGAGTCGTCCTGATTCGGCAACCATTTCTCGGCCACTGGCCCCTACCTCAACGCTTCAAGCAAACGACTTTGGTAACAACACGGTCACTACCTGCTCTTCAAACCGTCCGCTGGCAGAGCAGAATGCCCCTTGTCGCAAGTCAATCATCACTAGTATCTCCAAACACCGTCGCAACACAAGCGGTGGCAGCGCCAGTCACATTAGTTCTGCAGCTTGGGCCTATGCAAAGGTAGCTCTACTCATGTTCTTTGCACTTTGTGTTGTCTGGATACCCTCGACAGTCAATCGCTTGTACTCTCTCCTACATCCTGATCGCGCACTTTTCCGACTCAATCTCGTCGCCGCCACTGTTCTTCCTACGCAAGGCTTCTGGAATTTTCTCATCTACGTCTGCACGAGTTCTAAGCAATGTCAGTCCGCTTGGAGGTCTATGAAGTGGAACACCTATGTTGGCAAAGGCAAGAAAAAGTACACATCACATGGGGCCTCTTTCGGTCTCCCTCCTGACGAGCTTCCTGCCACTGTCGTCGGCGAACCCTCAGGAGGACCTGAATCTCAACTCCACCGTGTCCAGAGCGGAACCGTGCAGCCGTTCGACTACACTTTCGCAAACGGAGGTGTGGAGCCTGTTAGCCCAGGAAGGCGAGGCCCTCGACCCACGTACCAGGGCGAGCAACCTTCGGACCTTGAAGATGAATCCGACGACTTTGATCAGGTCTCGGACGAGGAGTCGAGGATCACATCAAAGCCCTGAGCGAACGATCGTGCAATTGCACGCATCAAAGCCTCCTTTGTAGACGATAGAGTGACGAGTGAACCGCAGCTGCGTGTGGTGTTGGCGAAACGGCTCTGCTGTTACTGCGTGCTGTGCCACTGTACGTCTACGGCAGGGCTCATCAGGGTGCTTGCTCATGAGAATGTCTTTCGAGCAATACCCGCACCCAACCGGCACTAAACAACCCAGCTTGAGACAGAGTCCATACCAATACTCATTACGGGGGAACCTTGTTGCAGTGATCTCTTGCTGCTCCCGCCGCAAAGGTTGTCATTTTCTCAGATACGAACTAGAAACCATGACCTCGAGACTTCTGATCCGAGCGACTCCTCGGCAACACACTCCAGAATAGTGGTCATTGGCTCTTTTCTCATCACTGAGGTCTGGAGCCTCGATCATTTCGCTGTGTAGAGGCGCACCGGGGTCGCGCTCCAGACGATCAAAGAGCTTTACATGGTGTCTCTCACTTTGAACAGTTTTGGGAACCGTCATGCAACGACGCGGAGTCAGCCTTGTGCCTGAAGAGGTCTAATTCTCCACCAGAATTTTCTCGCTTGTTCTGAAAGAGCACCGCTGCTTGGCAAATACCCCCAAGATCGTTCGGAGGTTTCTGACCCTAGAACAAGGCGTACGAGCGACTCGGACCGCTCTTCCGAACTGTCTCAGTGTACAGCTCAGGGATAGTTGGCGATTCGGTCGCGAGTAATATTAATCCCTAATAGGTTCGACCGGACTAGTAACGGCAGGGTTTCCGGCTCTGCTCATAGACGTTTCTTCTCGCGCACAAAGCGCCGCGCAACCTCCTCACGTCTTGCGTACCGGCGCTGTTCCACCATCTGACAACGCCGAGATGCCGTTCTGTCTCTTACTCATGAGGCGGCGAAAGGGAGAGCGAAGGTGGATCTTCCGCCGGCGGTCCCTAGCGAGCAGGACTACCCAGATTTTCGTCAGTTGGCTCTGGCTTGAGCGACGGACAGGAGGAAGATATGGGACGAGAAAGAAGCGAGTAGAGAAGCAAACCGGCGAGGAAAACAGATCCATGCCGCGCTAGCCAAGCCAGTAGTGCTTGACAACGATGGTGTAGAAGCGCTGAAGCGGCCTCGCATACAAGGCGGGTGTCACTCGCATCAGTGGTATTGAGGCATCTGCCGATGGCGGTATTTGACGGATGACCTCGGATGATTTTGGTCTCGTCGCCAATGAGGAGGCCTCATACTGGTTTGCATGTGAATCTAAACGCCTCGCTTGACTGACGCTGCACCGACCCCGAATGTCGACTATCTAATGGTTTTCGCACCGTCCTTGCATTGCAACCTTGCGTGTTCTAATGACAGCGCTTTTCTGCCTGCGCAAGCGGAAGGAGTCATGGAGGAGGTCACGCAGTGCTTGAGCGAAACGATTCTTGAAAGAGATTGCGAAGCTGTTCGCAAGGTTCAGCAGTTGATACGTTGCGTAAATAGCTGTTCAAGGAATTTCTCTGACGCGATTGCAGATAGAGCGCATGTCATAAAGTAGCTGAGGCCTGTCTTCTTCGAGACAGAGGTTATGATGACGCCTGATAACACCGGACGCCTCATCTCCACCAATCCTTATACATGTACACCCTCAGTTCTCTGACTTCCGCTTGTTGGTCGTCGCTCTAGTGCTTCATCCCGTGCTCCTGTGGTAGCTCCAACTACCCATCTGATTGTCCGAATTACCTAACAACCCTATCACGCCTTCTTCCCCGCTTTGGCTTTCAAAGCTCTTTTCCTGTTCGATCTTATCATGACCACTGACAGGAACGACCCCACGACCGCCGAGCCGAGAAGGATGAGGATTACAGGGATGCGGATGGCCCAGACGCGGGGAGGGAAGAGAGATTGGAGAGGGTGGTCTTGGTCAACGAATGGCTGCGAGTCACAGGAATCGTATAAGCTGGCGTTTGGGACACTGGAGGAGGCTGTTGCGTACCATCAAAAGCGTCCAGATGGTGTAGTAGAGGAACACGACCGATGCTGCGATGAGCATTGCGAGCCCGATGAGACGGTCGAGCTGTAAGCTTTTAGCGCACAGTCAGACAGACGCGATGGGCTCGGCATACCATGATGTTTGAGAGACTGGAAGGAACGTGGTGAGGGTCTGACTGGCTTGTTTGAAGCGTAAAGTACAGATGTTGTGAACCTCGACGGTTTCTCGACGTCGCGCCGGCCCGTGAATGCATCCGGGGACGGGGAAGCGGCCGGCTTCGCTTTAGTTCAGAACGTCCTTTGTTCTCTTTCAGTGCCAGACTTGGATATCACATCATGTAGTTTTTCTCGACAGATCTAGGCGGCGATCGCTGTGAGCGAGGAAGCGTCTTGTAGGTATTCTCACTTCCATGCACGACGGTACAGAGGCTGCTCTTGGTGTTCACTTTCGCATCATTCACCCAATGACCAACAATAGCCTTGATAGGCATCCTCAATCAATGAATGAACACCCTCTCAAGTCCTTGTGCATGCCACATCAATATATCGGGAAGTGGAACGGGGTTTCGTATCTTTCTAATGCGTCACTCTCTGATCACAAAGGACTCGAAACGTTACGGGACGACGTTTCGGGACCTCAAGAGGGCGTCAGCATTCATCCTCATCTATACACAAAGAACAATGAAGAGTGCTGTCGTGTCCTAGACCGTAAGGCTCAGTCAGAGCAACAATGAAATTGTCCAATGGGCTCGGAGCCCTCAAGAGTGTTTTCTATTGTTCGAATCCCGCGCATGGACTCGAGACGGTCAATAGCGAAGGGCCTCTAGACAATAGTAGTTGGGTCAATAGATTTCTTTCAAGCTCGCTATGCTTTGATCACAGAGTCGTATAAAAGGCCAGTTGACGTCTGCGTCAACCGAAGCACCTATCAGTCCACGTTACTTCCTCCTGCCAATCAGAGACATACACTCGACCGTTCTCCGTCATTCCTTGTCCTGCACGTTGAAACGCCATTGTCTCTACTCTTTCTTCTTCTTCACGCTGCATTAAGTTGAGATGGCAAACTCTCGCTGCGACGACTATGTCTACAACAGTTCGTTACTACACAATGTGGTTGTTTCCTGCCACCAGCGAAGACCTCCCTGCCCGGATGAACCCACACCGCCAGCCCACCCGCACCACCCCGGCCCCTACCCACCAAGTCCATTCCACGTCTGCGAGAAATGTGCAGCCCTCGACCCCTATGGTCCTGGCCAGCCGACAGTCAAAGAGAGGATCGAAGGGCAGGCGACGCTGCCACCAACTCAACCCAATCAACCTTATGTCGACAATCCCATCAACTTCCGCGCCCTCTTATGCGACCAATGCGAGCAAGACGAACAGATTCTCTACGAGCACCGCGTCGGGACTCTTGCCACAGGCCCACGCGAAGCAACCGGCTGGCCCGCAAACACCTGCGTCTGCGTCTTCAACGTCATGAACCGCGGCTACTGCGTGAGGTGCAAGCAAGATGCCATCTTGCAAGCGATCAGAGTCCGGGACGGGAACGAGGAGTGGCTGAAGAACACCGTCCTCGGAAGGGACGCGCTCTACACCGCCTCTCAGAGGCTCAGGAGGCGACGCGCTGCCGCTGGGATCGAGCGCGCGTGCCGCTGCGGCATAGACACCCAGCCGCCGTCGCAGCAGCCAGCGGTGGCCATGTGTCTGTGCTGCGAAGGCGTCATAGTCGATGTCAATGTCATGCACGGGCGCCGTTTTCTGCGGCCACGGAAGGCAGTGAAGATGGGCAGGACCAGGTCAGAGACGCGACGATTGAGGGGTGAGACTGCAGCATTTCTTGCTGCAAGCTGGGGTCCCGGTCGGGCTCCTCTTCCTCCCAGACGAGCTCCTCTGACTCCGGCCCAATCTGTTGCGGAACAGGCCCTGCTGGCTGCTAGTCCTCGCCCTCCACACACGGTAACATTCGCTGCGATTGAGGCTCAAACTAGGAAAAACGCTCTGACCGTTGGGGTTGTCAGTGGGAGCCGCCGATTGCGACGGAGGGCAACGCGGGAGAAAGCGTGGATCGACAGAGGAGCTTGATCGCTATCTGACGGGGAGGAGAGGCGTAGACTGGGCGTGTGTTGCACAAGAAGGGAAGGGAGCAAGAAGGGGTTGACTTCGCTTTCTACTATCTGCTCAATGGAGTTGGTGTCTTAGTTGTTCTTGGTATACCCCAGTATCTCGCTGAGTTTTGGTATCTGTTCAGATCTCCGTCGGAAGTGAGAAGGTGCCTCTGACTCGTACGTGATTCTTGTCACTGCTGCTACCAGCGACCCTGTTCCTGATGAGCCTAAGCTTCTCGCACTAGCTCTCCTTCTGTTACCTATTTGGCAGTAAGCTCGCCTCTTCTCCCACTGCTGCTCCTACCTCTAGACCTATGTATAGTATCACAGATTCGAGCAGTTAGGGGCAGAATGAAGGGGGAGGGAACGGATCTTGATTGTCGAAGACAGGCTCCTTAGTGCTACGATCAAGGATCAACATTGACAAGGAGCAATGGAGCTCAAGAGAGAGCCGGAGGAGCCTGAAACACTGATGTCGAGTCCTTGAGCGCCAAAAGAAAGCGCGGCTCAATTCTCGCCACGGGCCTCCAAGTGTGCGAAGTTGGGTATATGACGGTCGAAATCAGACCCGAGAAATAACCGTGAGACAGCTGGAACGCCGCCCAAAGACGCTTATCCAATATACCATCCTCAAATCAAAAAGATGTGAACAGGACTGAAGCTCGAAGACGTCAAGCTTGTGGACGAAGAAGACACGAATGCGACCGTAGAACAAGCAGCAACTGACACTCATGCTGGGTCATCAATGCGAACCCCTTTCCCTTAAGATGACGGCCGTTCAAGCTGTGGAGAAGAAGTTCAGACTAGCTGTCAGTGGTGGGCCGTTCTCCGGAGGTGTCAGGTGCGTTTTGCAATGTTCCAGCCGTGTGACGTGAGTGGGTACGGAGACTCATGTCGGATGCAGTCACTTCTATTCCTGTTAATCCAACCGCCCAGATGTCCTGTTCCAAGTGTCTCCCTGCCTCTGCCAGCCGTGCCGTTCAAGGGGACTGAGCACAGCATCTAGTTCGTCTACCAATGCCTCCGTGCCATATTCGACACATGTAAACGTTTCGAGTGGAGAATTCCTGCCAAAAAGTTGAGTGCTCTCGAGGTCGTAGCCATTGTGCACCTCTCTCCAGCAGTCGTTGAGGTCTGCCTTGGCAAGTCTCGTGGTATCTTCCAGGATCTCACTCGATCGGTCTGGAGCCAACTGCAGGCGTAGCGAACGAATCGAAGGTAGGGCCAGTCTCATGACCGTAAGATAGCGTTTTAGGTGGTCACCAAATGGAAATATTGCAGTGTAGGAGAACGAGGTAAGTCTGCAAGGAGGTTGGCCAATCGGGCCGCCAGGAGCAGTAGCTTCGCACTCCAATGTGGCAAGGAGCCACGGCAAGATAGAAGGCGGGGTTTTTAGATGGTACTCGTATGTACTGTAAGCTTTGAGGAAGGAGCCCTCATTCAGGGCAAGGTGGGACCAATCTCGCAATTGAAGGAGACCGGATGCATTAGGACAAGGATACGCGCGAGGTTCTTTGATCTGGCCCTCGTTTGAATAGAACGGCGGAGGAGCAGATTCGCAGACACGAGTAGATTGTCTGGCGTACCGTAATTCCAGAAGATGCAACCGCATGTCGGAGAACGCCCAAGCATCTCCATCCTCGACCAAGCCGCTGATGAGACTTCCAAGCGATGTAGGTGGTGCCACAACGATGATTTGTGTAGGGCTGATCGCTGAGAGCAACCGGTACCAGGCATCGTGACATTCTCCTAGTATAGAGCGACACTTAGCATCTCTTCCATAGTTGGGTTCAACCATGCTTGAGCCTGGAGATCTCTCGTTTGTGGTCACCACTAGGCTTTCGATTTTGTGGCTGAGCTTGCACCGGGCGACAAAGCACATAAACAGACTGATCTGGAATTGAAAAGCCGGCAGCCAGTGATAGAAGAAGCGTGCGCTGTACAGCCCGAGAGACTGGAAATCATACCGGATGGCCGATTCAACCTCTTTCTGGCACTGGGTTTTCCCTAGGCTGCATGAAAAATTCTTCCTCATGTCAGTGGACATTGGGAAGTCGAGCAGCTCGAGGCATCTGCGAGTATCATTGTCTGTGCTGGCGGATAGCTTTGCTTGAATCCACGTGGTAGTTCGTCTCGGGAGCATGGACCAGTCAATCCCGAAGTTCAAGGCGGCTTCAGCTCCATGGTTGAGCCATGTTGATGCATTTCGAAGGCTGTCGCAGAGCCTAACATGCTTGAACAGTACTGGCAAGACCAGGTTCCTCCATACTTTAGAAACAGTGGAGAGAGCCTTCAACGGACAGTCTCCGGAAACGGTCAGTTGAAGGCTCGGTTCTTGAGTGAGTCTGCTGAACGATGGAGGTTCAGCATCGAGGTAGTCAATGATTTGCAAGAGTAGCTCATCTGGCAGCTCATTGAGGCCACAATGCATTGTACCGACTGAGGTTGCCATGATAGATGTGAATCGGGAATAAGACGTCTTTCATGTCCCGATTTCCAAATCTAGGCAGAGCAGAGTTGCTCGCAAGGATGGGAAACGCGTGTAGGATGTATTACAGCGTGAAGGAGCTTCGTGCGAGATGGGATGGTTTGCGCTGCTGGATCTCCCTGGCAAAGCAGTACAACCACCGTGAGATGGCTGGCTCAAGGGCCTGGTCTGCTGAGGGATGACAACTTTATTGCTGGAGTACTGCTGAAGTACTTTCGTTGTTGACGATATGTAGGATCGGTCTTTAGGATAGTGACAAGAAACGGAGGTGACACGACCCCGCAAAAGCAGCTGAACGCCTTCGAGCTGTGCTAGAGAAGCTGAGTCGTCCTTCGAAGACGTTTCAAGTGCAGCAAATGCATTGTAGAGGCTGATGAAGACGTCGTCCCAGCAGTTTCGCTTAGTGCTCTGAGCTGAACGGCCGAAGAGATACATTGGGAACATACATCAAACAGAGACAAACAAAGGGCAAGTCGATCCGAGGGTTGCTATAAGTCGTCTCGGTGATTCGGGTAGTCATGAGACATGGATCATTGCGCTTGACGGGGGTGAAGACGGCGTCTGGCAACGAACAGTACCTAGTACTTCCAATGAACATGAGGTGTCGTTGACAGTTGCGGTTGACTATTCCCCCTCATGCCACCGTTAACGAGGAGGAAGACATTACCTCACTTGCCAACATTCGAAAAAGGTCAAAGCAAGTACAACGTCAAAGTTTCTCTACCTAAGCCTATCTGTGTTTTCGTGGTTTCCCATCCGCCGCGAGAGAGCACTCTACGACACCCCATAAAGCTACATTGTGAACAATTTCAGAAAGGAATGTGCACCGCTTCCTCCCAGCCACGCACAATTGAGTGGGCGTGTTAGGTCCGGACGGCCGGTTCTATGATGCCTTCGGCTCATGTTTTGCTCAATTGACTACCACGAGGTGCAGAGACGATGTGGCTGCAGACCGTTTAGCTGCCTTCCTCTGGTAACGAGAGCGGACGCAGTGCGATATCCACTCGAGACCTCCCGCGGCAGCTGGCTAGAGCTCTGGTCTGATCGCTCATGCTTAGGGAGGCTCAGGAAGCGGTATTTGGTACGATATGATGGTCGCTTTTTCTCTGGAAGCCTTTCGTCGTCATTGAAACGGTGTGCGTGCCAATGTCAAGCATCGCGTAGAGCCCAATCAGTCATACCCTCCCAGGCCAATCTGACTGGCAAAAGCGGTTGAGATGCTTCTAGCATCGTCATCGTCGAGCCCTCCAAGCGGGCGAGGTCCAAGGCGGTTACCATTGACACCGGGAGCAGCAACGTTGCCACCCTCCACGTAGCGCTTGAGGCGATCTGATTGGCTGAGGCTGGTCTGCTTGTTGATTTCATGGAAACCGACACCACCCAAACTTACACCTCCAGCGCCATTAATTAATCCGCTCGCACTGGTGACCTCTGTGCTCTCGGATGCAGCGACAGACTCGCCAGCTACACTGCCGGGAGGCCCAGGAACTCTACCTGTGCCAATTGGACCTGGAGGACCTCTGATCCCAGCGGCCAGCGGCGGCCATGATTCAGTGAAGCCGGAGAACATAGGCGGGTACTGAGATGGAAGGGCCGCACCACCAAGAGCAGAGGAATGGACAGAAGAGACGTCATCGGGGATGTAGCCTACGATAGAGCCATTCTCGTTGTATTCATTGCGCTTGCCATTCAACCCGCTGCGGCCAGGAGCTCCGCCAGCAGCCATGTTGGTAGCGTGCTGGTACGCCATTTGGTAGCGCTGAGGACCTCGATAACTCTGCTTGGGTCTAGAGAATTGAAGCAAGGATGTCTGGAGGTTAGAAAGAGGGCCCTCGACGAGACAATTGCGCTCCTTGAAATGCAGGAGCAAGTAGTGCCAGAGCGGGTGCTTGGACAAAACCTTCGGGTTACCCAAAATGACAAGACCGTATTTGGCCCTCGTGAGCGCAACATTAAGACGGCGTGGGTCGCTCAAGAATCCGATACCCTGGTGGTCATTCGAACGCACGCAAGAAAGCACGATGAAGTCCTTCTCGCGACCCTGGAATGCATCGACTGAAGCGACTTCGATTTCCTTATAGTTCTCCTTTTTGAAGGTGCCGGCCGTTTGCATGGAGCTGACAACGTAGCTGCGCTGACCCTCATAGGGCGTGATGATGCCAATGTCTTGGGGCTGGACGCCGGCTCTGAAGAAGCGCGTGACGATCTTTTCGACGTTCTGGGCCTCAGTGCGGTTCAGGTAGGAGGTACCTGATGCAGAGATCTCTTCGTTGCCAAGATTGGACCAGAACATCATTGGCGTGTCTACCACAGGCCATGGGAAGTCGACATCGCGTCGAAGGCGTTGTTGCATCGTGACACCGTTCTGCAGCGATCCTTCATAGAACATGTTTGACGGGAATTCTGAAAGGCATGGATGCATACGGTATTGGACCTGAAGACGAATAGGGGCGCACCCTAGTATCACCAGACGTTCGAACAAAGATTGGTTGAGACCAGCCTTGGCAGCCTTTTTGTTCATGATAACAGGACCAAGCTGCTGGTGATCTCCGACGAGGACCACTTGCTTGCATCCAAGTACAAGTGGTATCATGCACTCGGGCTCCGCGGACTGAGTAGATTCGTCGATCAGGACAGTGCGAAACTTGAACTTCGACAGACGTGGATCGCCAGCGCCTACACAGGTGCAGCAGATGACATCGGCATTGGTCAGGATTTCGCGTTCAGCAGCACGCGTGAGTGCTTTGTACTTCTTCTCGTCCTGACTGGATAACTCCCCAAGCTCACTCTTCAGCTGGTTGAGCTTGTTGAGTTCGACGTTTGTATCGTTCATTCGGACTTGTTCATGCAGGGAAAGGAAACCGACAGGAGACTCCACATCCTCTCGAGACTTGGCGGTGATTCGGACAGTCTTCAATCCAGTCCGATGGATTCGCTCGCAAAGCTGGTCAACAGCAACGTTGGAAGGAGCGCACACCAAGACTTGGCCGCCGTTGATCTTAGCAAGGTGGTAGATGATAGTGGCCGAGGTCACTGTTTTGCCCGTACCCGGGGGACCTTGGATCAAGCTCAATGGCTTCTGCAAAACACTCTTCACTGCGTTGATCTGACTGCCGTTGAGTTCCGGGAGGCCTGGAACGCTGTACTTTCGGGGCATCTGCGTCTTCATAGGTGCCGCAGCCACTTCGTGACCCAATAGACGGTGGAAAATATACCCCGAAACACTCATCTCATCGATAGCAAACGTCTTCATAGCCAGCTGCATTCGGTCAAAAGAAGTGGCCTTCCAGACATAGTCCGCACAGAAGTTGTGTGTGCATTCGGTAGGGACAGACTTGTGCTCCCCTGGCTTGGTACGCAACTCTATCGAGACTTCATCGGACTGATTATTCGGGATCTTCATAACGTATCCCACGCCCTCCCAGTGAGGCCGCAACTCTCCGGTGTATCTCAAGCGCATCTCATCGCCGACTGCAAGCTTGACGTCGCCAAGCTCAAGCTTAGGGAGCACAAAACTAGCAAGATGCTTGTTGTTGAGACCGAAATCCCAGCGAACAATGAGGCCATCTTGGGACTGCGACTCCTTCAGTTTGCGGTCATAATCTGCCTCAATCTTCACCAGCGGCCCGAACACGTTCTGATATTGGTATGCATCATCATATCTGAGCAAGACCGGCGCGGGCTCGTCATCGACTCCAACACCTTTCTCAAGATCGGCAATGGTTGCACTGGCATTGTCTTTCCACATCTCTTCCAGCTTAGCAATCATCTGTGGACTCAGGTGCCTGGCGCGCAACTGCTCCTGGTCGGAAGGCTGGCTTACAAGCCAAGGAAGGAAAGATCGATCTTCGATGAGTGGCTGCCAGCGAGCTGTGTCCCAGTTCATTTCCTTTGAGGAGGGCATCGAAGCGCAAGGCTGGCGGCAGAGAAGGACCACCACAGTGTCGGACTTCGCGGGGATAAATCCCAGCAGGAAGACGTTCTTTGTTCCGCAATTGTAGCATTCTAAGACCGTGTCTCCAAGAGAAGAAGCTGGGTGGAGTTGGACTTCCTTGTGGCGGGCTCTGACGAGGTGGTTGATGATGTGAGAGGAGGAGCTGTTGCCACGGGCGCTGCAGAACCATTTGCTACAAGCAAGACATTTGACAACACTACTCGCATTGTGTATGCCGCAGTATCTACATAGAAGCGAGAGGTCAGCTTGATGTTGCCGAAATCTATACAACATCTTTGTAGCTATGAGAAACTTACGAGCAAGCATGCGGAGGCAGCTCAACCTCTTCCTCAGATTTTGGATTGCTGTGGCCGTTCGCGCCGTTCACCGGACCACTGACCGTGCTCTCCAGATCATCATCGTCGAACTCTGTCTCTTCATCATCGCCGACTCTTCGCCTGCGCGGTCCACCGTTGAGGTTGCCGCGCCCGTATTCTCTGTCCAGAGCACTCTCGTCAGGGTCGATGGTGGAAAGGTCGTCCCCAGCGTTGATGGCAGATGCGGAATCGGAAATCAAGTGATTCCCCAGGTGGGTGAAGGCTCCCTCCATGGCGTCAGGGTCACCTTAGTGCCGCTATCTGTGAGTTGTGTCTATCGGCGTTGGCAAAAGGAGCTGGAGTGGGTTGTAGTTGTGGCGGCAGAATGTCTCTGATACAGCAGTTTCGCTTGGCGCCAAAATCGCGGAACCGACTGCTTATGCATCCGCGTCGCAACAAACGAAAGGATGAAAATACGAAAAGATGGTCAGACTCCTATGAGCAGAGGGAAGAGAGGGCGTCTTTATGACAAGACTGGGGTCAGCGTGTTGCTTCTAGGAGTCTCAGCCCTACAACTCTTTGCATGCACTAAATGCGACCTCCCCGCGCTAGTGGATGAAACAGCAAGCCTAAGACGAGAATCTGTCGTAAATTCCATTGGGATCCAGTCACTCTTTGCAACTAAAATCTCTCCCAACTTACCACCAAAGCTACAGAGAACAAGAGATAGAGCTAGAGCTCTTGGTACGAGCAGAGATTACCACCTCATACCTTCGACCACGACAACGCCAGCACAGCGATGATTGTATGTTTCGCGCCGTAGCTCTTCCTATCGCAGACACTTAACACCTCGTAGAGACGACAAGCCCGCCAACGACGAGATTACCTCTACCGACGTGCCCTGACTCTCCAGCAAGCTGAGATTGCGGAGAAGCGTGCGAAACTGAAGAGTTCACTCGCCAGCGGCAAGCCCCTAGATCCTTCAATCGCGAACGATAAAACCCTCCGCGAAGACTACAAATACGACGAGTCCCGCGCCGACCGTACCACTCAGGAGGAGCTCGAGCTCGATGACGAATACGCACACCTAAGCGGTGTTGTAGACCCGCGCGTGCTAGTAACGACCTCCCGAGATCCTTCCTCCCGCCTCTCAAGTTTCGCAAAAGAAATCCGCCTTCTCCTACCAACATCCATCCGCTTGAATCGTGGAAACCTTGTCCTCCTGAACTTAGTCAACTCCGCACTGTCGAGTGGGCTGAGTGATCTGATACTCCTGCATGAACATCGAGGAACACCCAAAGCGCTCACAATCTCACATTTCCCACATGGACCTACTGCCTCTTTCTCTCTGCACAATGTGGTGCTGAGGCATGACATACCCAATGCATCCCGCGGTACGGTCAGCGAGAGCTACCCTCACCTCATCTTCGACGGCTTCACCACACCGCTCGGCAAGCGCGTTGTCAAGATCCTTCAACATCTCTTTCCGCCCAGAGAAGCAAGCCAGAAGCTAGGCAGTAGGGTAGTGACGTTCAAGAATATTGAAGACAGTATAGAGGTCCGACACCACGTCTTCGTAAAGACCGGATACCAGAGCGTAGAACTGGCCGAGGTCGGCCCCAGGATGACTATGAGGTTGTTCGAGATACGAGGCGGGACTCTGGAAAATAAGGACGGAGACGTGGAGTGGCACATGAATCAGTATACCCGGACGAGCAGGAAGAAGGACTATCTATGATGACTGTGTGGATCTGCCTTTCGTCTGAGCTCTTGGGCATGGTCTGTGGAATGGGAAGAGGAACTTTATCAAAGCATCTCACGGCGTCACAGCATTGATGGCAAGGAACTTCGGCTGGGCTAAGACTGGCGCTTCGGGATGGGAACATTGCTAGACTCGTTCTATATGCAGAGAAAAGGGGTTGCCAGGTATTGCTGGTGCGGAATAGGGCAGACGTCGCTGAGTCGCTGCTGAACCATAGTTCATGGTCAGGTTCCAACGCACAAAGCTCGTATAGTAGCGAAGTTCAGTGTCGGCTCAACAGCACGACGTTGCGCTTCGTCTCAGTGTCCATCGTAAAGTGACAACGATAAAAGGGCCGAATGAGCTCTAATCGTACACACATTAGGGACACAGTCGAAAGCCATCACTGTCGTACAGCGCTTTGCAGCGGCTGTATCTCACCTATCTCTGAGTTTTACAGTGGCTGAAACACGATCCGAGTCCGATCATCACGAGTTGATCTCCTTCCGTCCATAGGGTCAAGTAGGGCACTCCCGAAAACGCGCCGAAGCTGTGGGCTTGTCTTGCAGCGAGCGGGTAGACGCGGTGACGCGCAGCAACTCTAACATACTCTCACGCATGCATCGGGTGGAAGAGCGTTCGTTGCGACTGAGAAAACGCCTTGGACACCGCCTCGCGAGTAGAAACTCGCGAACCGAGGCAGGTCTCTGCGGGCTGTTGGGGTTTGCTGTGTGTCGCAAGGCTCGCGAGGCTGGTGCGGCGCAGTGCATGCAATCTGCTCCTGGCGGCCCGGGTTGTTTGACGCACGACGAGGAGCACCGTTGTTTGTTCTTTTGCACTTGCCGGTCGTTCGTTCGATCGTCGCAGAGACGCGGGTTTCGAGCCTGCTTGTTTCGATAGCGCTAACGGTGGTTCGGTTGAGCCTCGGCTGCCCTAGAAAGCGGTCGCACGCAGGCATGACAACTCCACCTGCGCGACTGGCGAATGGAACGGCAGGCCGCGGATCGAAGGGTGGTGGAAGCAGGAGCCAGACAAGCCTTATCTTTCCAGAACATTTCCTCCCTCGTGGAGGTCGCCGAGGGCGGCTGTCGCCTCTCACCCGCAGATTGCGGTGCTTGACATGCTTGACCTGCTTCACCATCCAACCCTGACCCCCCGAAGTAACGTTAACCTAGGATCTTCACCACACCAGGCCCTGACACATAGCTTTCTCCGCAACAACAGCTGTCTCCAGGGTGGAACCGCGCTGCTGCTCCTACTCGCGCTTCTGTGGAGGCAGTCTCAGTCGCCAACCCGAAATGGGGAATGTGGGACACGAGACTTGCCAAACCCCACACTCGCGTTGCATCAAGTGCGCCTCCCAGCCATCGGCCTATCCCTCCCTGAAGCGGGACACAGGCCGTGCATCTTATCATTTCGGTGTCCGCTGCTGGCCGCTAGGCGTGATTGCAGCACTACAGTATCTGCAGCGCGCTTCTAACTGGTTGTACGAGCCTGTCGCTGTCTTATGCTTCCACTAAAAACGGTCATTCCGACGGTGTGGCTGCTGGCATATGAGCCCTTGCTGAATCCAGACCCGGCAGGATCATCAGATACTCGTATCGTGTATGGTGGCACGTCGAGCCGAATCCCAGGCCTGCGGTTGACGGATATGTTGGCAAAAAGTAGGGTTGCAGCTTGCAAGTGCGCTTGCGATAGCTGGACGAGGTATGCCTCGCGCTGCATCTATAAAGTGGTGTCTGTGGGCACCTCCTCTTCAGTCGTACGGGTTCTGTCACGTCTTTCCAGTCGGAGCCGGTCCCTTCCCTGTTCAAGAGCAGAGGTCTATACCATCGAACTTTCGCGATTTCTTGTCTTGCTAAAGCCCCGTTCACTGTGCGAAAACAGCGATTATGGAGAACGAGAAGCAGCAGTATTCCCTGGGTGGGGATGTGCCCGAGTATGAGTCGAAAGGAGGTGTCAGAGACGCGCGAAGGGGTTCCGTTATGCTCGGCGAGGCGGCCGATCTGTATGGTGATATTGCGACAGCAGAGGAATACGGATATGTCAGTCGAGGGTAGGTCTCCAAAGTCTATGGTGAAAGGACTGCATCCGCTTACGGTTCTCTAGCCTGAAGTCTCGACACATCCAATTCATCGCCCTCGGTGGAACGATCGGTACAGGTCTCTTCCTCGGTATCGGTGGTGCGTTCGTGCGCGCAGGTCCTCTCTCCGTCCTTCTCGGTTACACGTTTACCGGTGTTGCCGTCTTCGGCATGATGCAATGCTTGGGCGAAATGGCTACGTGGTTGCCTTTACCTGGTGCTATCCCGCAATACTGTGCTCGCTATGTCGATCCGGCGATGGGCTTTGCTGTCGGATGGAACAACTGGTACTCCAGCGCCATCACTCTCTGTGCCGAGATATCTGCTGCGGCAATCGTCATTGGGTTCTGGAATGATACCATAAGCCAAGCAGCCTGGATATCCATCATCATCGTCCTCGTCATCTGCCTGAACATCTTCGCGGTTGCCATTTATGGAGAGGCCGAGTTTATCTTTGCCAGCGTGAAGATCATCACAATCGTCGGCTTGCTTTTGGTAGCCTTGGTCATCGATCTCGGCGGTGGACCTTCCCACGATCGTCTTGGTTTCCGCTACTGGAAGAATCCGGGCGCCATGAAGGAATACATCGGGGTAGGAAACACTGGACGCTTTCTCGGTCTCTTCTCTACACTAGTCAACGCAGCTTTCTCGTACGGTGGTGTCGAGATGGTAGCTGTTGCCGCTGGTGAGGCCGAGAACCCGCGCAAGAACATCCCCAAGGCTGTTCGTCGTGTGTTCTGGCGTATCCTTTTCTTCTACGTTCTCGGATCCCTAGCCATTGGTGTGACCGTCCCGTCCAATGACCCGACGCTCAAGCTTGGTGGACCCGGTGCTGGACACTCTCCATGGGTCATCGCCATCTACCGTGCTGGTATCCCGGTTCTTCCTTCAATCATCAATGCCGTCATCTTGACCTCCGCCTCATCCTCTGCGAACGCTTTCCTTTACACTGGATCGCGCTACCTCTTTGCCCTCGCACAGAACGGACAAGCACCCAGAGTCTTTCTCAAGTGTTCCAAGCGGGGTGTACCATACTACTGCGTTGGTGTTACGGCTTCGATCTCGCTCCTGACATACATGTCTGTGAGTGCGGGCTCATCCACGGTCTTCGTTTGGTTCCAGAATCTGACCACTATTTCTACCCTTTTCACCTGGGTGTCGATCTGTATTGCATACATCCAGTTCCGCAAGGCCCTTATTGCTCAGGGAGTCGATCGCAACACTCTGCTGTTCAAAGCTCCGTTCCAGCCGTTCACGGCATGGGGTGCTCTGTTCTTCTGGATTATGATCATCCTCTTCAACGGATTCGCAGTCTTTACCAAGGGTAATTGGTCAATCGACGACTTCGTGACTGCATACGTTGGCATTCCGATTTACTTCGCGTTTTTCCTCTTCTGGAAGATCTTCAAGCGCACTTCTTGGGTGAAGCCTGCGGACGCGGACATCTGGACTGGGAAAGCTGCGCTCGACAATGAGGTGTGGCCCGAACAGATCCCCAGGAACATTTTTGAGAAGATATGGTTCTGGATCGCGTAGAGCATCTTCGTACGAGGTGGTGGGGACGAAGTATTACATGAGACTTATTCCGTTTGAGATGAACCAAAGTGAGATTGAAGGCTCAACGAATGAAACCTAAAAAGTGTGTTGATCGTCAGTTGTTGAAGATACACGTGACTGCTTCTCTTGTGATTCTGAATGTTCGTAGGTGGTATGAGGGTCACGCTCGCTATGCATCCTTCAGCTCGCTAGCCTTCTCGCATCTCGAGCCTATTTCGATCCACCCACTCCTGATTGCACATGAGGCGAGGGAACGAATGAAGAGAAAAGCCCGCGAGTACCAAGGGACACTTTAATGGCAGAGCGGACATACGCCTAATATGGATTCGACTCAGACTGACATGACTGCGCCCTTTGACAAGATGACTAATACCCGAGACTACAGGTACATCGACCTCGGCCTCGACGACAAGCTTAAAGAATACCCCAAATCATTACCAGGATGCAATGCGCCTACCAAACCGTCGACGTCAAATGATAGTCGTGAGTCAGGGGCAGTGATGATGCTGAATGCGGGAGTCCAAGGCAAGACTCCGTTCGTGGACTTCAACCTCGCGCTCGCCAACGGCTATGCTGGTGGTGAATCCTTCCAAGAGCCTACAACGGCGTTCTCTTTTGCCTAAATTCAAGCGTCTGTGCTACCGTTCTGCCGTTCAATGGACACTTAGCACGGGGCTCGAGTGAAGATGTTTCAATGTCATTCCACAGTAGACCTTAGAACACTCAGGATCTTACAACACGATTTCGGCTTTTCTTGAGAGAGCCCTTCCGACTACACGTCCGTCGACGACGCAGTGGAGCAGCGAAGAGAGCGCTCTAGAATCCATCTCTCAGGCCTCTCGTGAGCCTCTTTCGTACCTGACAGGCCTATTCGTTACCATGTAGAACGGCTACGGCTTGCGAGGTGAATATTGTACGGGGACCCAGGTTCTTATGCTTTGCTTCGTCGTGGTTTTGTTCTGAGACCATTTATACTGGCGTGATTGCTTTACAAGACCAAGCCTCACTGACATATATTACTCTGGTTAGTAACATCAATGACTGTTTTTTCCGGGTGTCCCCGCTTAACCTACTTTATCTACAATAAGGGCGCAGTCAACGCGTCCAAACGGTCTTTTGTTCGAGTTTCCCAAGTCTAAAGGAGCTCGAACATAGTCTCAGACAGTGGTCAAGAGGGGGAAGAGAAGCCCGCCCTCGAACAGCAAGGCCTTTCGTTTCATGGGTCTAGCGACTGAACTACGCTGCGCGTCCTTCTTAACAGCCGTCTGTTTTCTGACAAAACAGTCCCTGCACATCGAGAGGCTATTGGCAAGATACGTTCAACTTACTAGACGCCCAACAGGCGCTGTTGTTCTTCCGTCACGGCAAGAGCGTTGCACTCGCGCCGTTGTGCGCGTCTCCAGAATTGTGTGTGAAGAAGCGGCGGAGGCTTCTTGCCCTTTGAATCCCATGCCAAGTGGTCGCCGACGCAAGTGGTGTCGGATTCTGCAACTTACCATACGACTCGACGCTCGACGAACCAGATAGATGATTACATATCGCTCCGTCATGCACGCGAACCCGCAATTCATGTTTCTGCAAGCCTATCTCATCTCTAGACAAGTAAGCAAACTCATCGGGAAAAGAGGTGTGACACGAAATCGACATCCATAGTGTCCTAGGTGCGTACCTCGACGTCAAGATCCGTGCAAGCTGGCTTGGTCCGGCATCCTCTCGAAGTAGAAAGCCACAGAGACCTGAAGTGAGCACGTCTTGGAATAACGGAACCTAGTGAGTGCGTCATGGTCGTCTCTGTCGAGCGGACCTCGCAACACGGGCTCGTGAGCCTTGACAACGGCTTTGGAACATTTCCAAGACCACTGTCGGACAAGTAGGGACCTATCTACCACCCTCTGTTGATTCGGACAGAACGGATATGCCCGAATGGGAGCAAGAGCTGGAACAAGTGATGCCCAGTAACATGCCAGTCGTCGAGAAAGGCGGTATCCTTTGGGATTAGGAAATGTTGAAGATTCCCAACTGAGAGAAGTTTGTGGTCTAGTTCCACCTATACTTGCAGGATGGCAAAAGATATGGGAAACGTGCAGCTCTACGCACGCCATCCGGGTAGATCGATGAGTTACTGGAAAACACAATGCAGGAACTATGGAGGTCTGACGTCGAAGACTGACGTCGAATGTTAAAAAACTCACTCCCGCCGCTCATGAGACTAGACAAGTTTATGGACGCACAAAAACACAATGCCTATCCTGGTTATTGCACCTCGGGCCGCGGCGGTTGGTGTCCTTGATGTCTGTAGTTCTTGCAGGACTTCAGGTAGAACGTCGCAACTTCTCACAACCTGCAAGGCATGTTCACCACGAAACTACAGCCACCTCAGATATCATAACTCAACACTTCGAGCGAGCTCACTCCGTCCGCGTCATCGTCTTCTTCCTCCCCTCGGCCTCGGACCTGCAGCTCTCTGCAGACATAGCTTTACGCAGGTGCTCAGGAGATAGGACAGAGATATCAGTTCAAGACAGCCTTTCCGCGCCGTCGTCTTCCACGATGACTGATCATTAGTGAAATCAAAGACCGGGAATAGTGAAATCAGAGACCGGGAGAAACGAAATCAGAGACCAGAAGAAGTGAGATCAGGGACTGTGGACAGTGAAGTTGGAGACTGAACATGGCTAATCGTGCATCGCATTAGAGCGCGAAGCTTCGCTCAGTCGTCCATGCTGTCACCGCCTTTTGCTGCTATCGCTTGTGACATCTTAGGCCGGCTTCTGCCGTTGCTCCTAGCTTTTGTTCTCTTCGTCGTCTCTCGAGACTGGGAACTACCCTGGCATGCACTACCGCTACCCTCGATCGTTACTCTGTTTCTGCTCAGTATCCATTCTGCATAGTTTTCTTGCAGAAGAAGAAGAAATGGGAGAGAAGCAGAGAATGGAGAGGTTCGGAGCTTCCGCCACGCAGAGAGACGGACCAGACTTGGTGTCCTCTGCTCATATGCTCCTGCCGCTTGCGATGCACTCCCGGCCGGACCGGCACAGCCCCTTCGCGTTCCACATCATACCCCCATAGGTCAAGAGGGGTTCGTAGCCAGAAGCCTGAGGGGACCAAGTATCACTGGCACTCCTCATGGGGTGGATGCGAGGAAACGTACAAGCCATTCCTCTCTGAACGGTTCACTGGTCAAAGCCATCGGCAACGCGCACGACAAGATCGTCCACAAGATTGTTCCGAATAGCGCCAAGGTCATTGACACGTCCGAACAAAAAGCCAAGTTTTCCACGCGAATGGTTTATAGGCCCTCGGAGGATCCTCTCATTCTACATCATCCGTCGTGCGCACAAGACTAAGTGGTTCGCAACGCTCGCAGTCGGCATGCCCACTCGAGGGCCCAAGGGAAGAAGACCGCATAGAGGCCACGGAGGCGGCAGCACCGAGTATGTTTACGTCGTACATACCAAAAACCACCCGTCATCACTACAGACCTTTTTTCCTTACAGCCGGGCAGCACACGGAGCACGCGAGCGCTCACAGGACCCGACGCTGCCCCGAACAGTCCGGCTCCGGAGGCAGCCGCTCTCGAAGCCTCGCAGCACGGCTCCCCCTGCCAGCTCCCACATTCCGGACCCGGCCTGCAGCCGGCTCCCTGGCGTTGCGGGCTCGGTCTTGCAGCGCCTGGCCTGGCGGAAGACGACATCTGTATGCGTCTACCGAACGGACTCGCCTTCGTTGTTCGCGAAGTACACTGCACGTCGTGGGAGGGATGGGGGGAAAAGAAAGAAGGAAAACCGGGGGGGGGGGG
>NAJN01000122.1:24002-35858 GCA_005059845.1 Cryomyces minteri
GGGGGGGGGGGTGGAAATGGACTGCGTGTGTATCTTCATGTATAGCCGTGACATGTGCCGAGCATGTGCCTCCATCTCTCTTTTCATTTTAGACTTAGAAGGGGATGGGACGGGTATATATATAAATATATATATACCGGATCGATCACATATTGAAAGTTTGAAACAACCCAAAACCCCCCTTCACCGGCAATCGCCCTGGTCGCAAAAGCGGTCCAACGAGCACTGGGTAGTTGGTGCGCAACGGCGGAGGAGATGACTCGTACACGGGGGTCTGCGCGACAGGCTCGCCGGAGCAGATGCTCGCTCCCAGCCATCACGAACCCGTCCCGGACGCCACGTTGGCCACGCCGTGCTGGCTCGCCGGCCGCTCGACGCGCATCAACTCCAGGATCCGCCTGACGCCGTCGCCCCTGCCGCGGCCGGCATCCAAGGCCTCAGTCTCCCTGAGGGCGCGGCGGCCCAGCTCCCTGAGGACCTTACGGGTGTAGGCGAAGCTGCCGACGCGCTCCATGTAGTCGACGGCGTAGCGCTTGACCTCTGCGTCGTGCGTCTTCTGCCGCAGGATGTTGACGAGGATCTGCGACGACGCGTCGGCGCGGATGGCGTGGATGACGGGGAAGGAGAACTTGCCCTCGGTCAGGTCTTCGCACAGGCCCTTCTGCGCGTGCAGCGTCGGCGAAGCCAGGTTCTTGTAGTCGTCGAGGATCTGGAAGAGCAGCCCGATCGTGTTGACGAGCGGGACGCAGTCGGTGGGTGGGGTGGCGGGGTTGGATTGCAGTGGGTGCGTGGCGCTGCGGCCGGAGGGTGGGTCGGCGGATGAGGCGCCCGGTTGCGCGTCGTCGCCGTTCCGGGGAGACGGGACAGAGGAGGAGGCGGTGGGGTTGGCGACGGAGGACCCGGCCTGCATGAGCTTGACGGCCAGCCTGAACAGGCCGCCCGTCTTATTCCCCACCATCTCCAGATAATCGGCTTCGGTGGGGCAGGTGAGCGTGTCGCGCCAGTACAGATCCATGCCCTGGCCACGGTGCAGATTCAGCAGCTCCTCGGTATAGATGCGGATCGCCTCCGGATTGTTCAGCTTCAGCAGCTCCTGCAGCGCGCAGAAGTAGATGTAGTTGGCCGAGTTGATCGTCTGGGCGACGCCGAAGATCGAGTGCGCGACGGGCACGCCGCGGCGCAGCAGGCTCGAGTCTTCGACGTCGTCGATGAGGAGCGACGAGGTGTGCAGCATGCCGACCACTTTGGTGATGATCGCCAGCGACTCTTTGGGCACTTGCAGCCAGGCGTTGAAGGCGGAAATGAGCTGGGCGCGGATGTCTTTGCCCGGGTGGTTGAACATGTAGTCGTACGGCCCGAAGAGTATCTTCTCCTTGTCCGGAGACCATGATGTCCCATCCCGGCGTATCACCTCGCTGTCGATCTTCCCGAGTGGATCTGGCGGCGGTGGAGAGAGTGGGGCAGGATAGGTATGCGTGTGGGGTTGCGACTGGAGAGAAGCTTGCAGGTAGGCATGAGCGGCAGGGAGCGGTTGTGACAGCGGCCGTTTTCCTCTCCCTGTTGTCTTGCCGTCTTCGCGCAGGATAGAGTCCCGCTGCGGGCTATGACCGTTCAGCGCGGCGGCGGAGGAGGTGCGCGGTGGTATGGCGTTGGGAGATTGTGGGTTTTCCGCTACGGGAGGCATCGCTGGTGGTGGGCGTTGTCGGGCGGACTCTCGTCTCCATGCAGTTCAGTGCTGAGCGAAGCAGAGGAAGCGATGAAGCTATGTCAAGAGATAGTACATACTTGGGAGTAAATAGGCCAGGCGGCAGGCAGCAGCAGCAAGTGGAGAGGGTGGAGCTGTGGGAGCTGGAGGTCGAGGCTTGAGGAAACATGAAGCTTGTGTATATATATATGTAGCATGTGACAGATGAATGAACGCCGCTGGGATGCTCTCGGAGCTCAATAGAACATCTCAGTGCCTGACAAGTCTACTTCACCACCTCACCCTCGCTCTTCGACACACGTCAGTACCGAGCGTGGGACAGTGCAAGAAGACGAACGATGCACGGTTGGCAGCTCGAAGGATCACCGACAAGGGAAGCAACTGCTTCAGCCCGCTGTGTATCGGACAAGTCCACACGTCCACCTCGGGCTTGACGGCGCAGAGGTCGAGACGCCATCCGCAAAAGCCACCCGGGTCCGCAGCAGGCCGCCTAGCAGAGGCATCGAGGGCGAGTGTATGACGCGTCGAGACTCGTCGTGAGATGCAGCAGGCGCTGTGAAGGCTTGAGACAGGCAATGACAACGCCCAGCGGACGGAAAGAGCGCTTCCATCGACAGAGTCGATCGTGTAGCAGGCTCTTGCCAGTCCATGGAACGAACAGTTGTCGTGGTGTGGAATGAAGATGCCTTATGCCCTCCCTACCGTGCTCCGTTCGAGAGAGCACTGTACTGTACTGTACTGTAGGAGAGACGAAGCGATGCGGCCAACGTCCACAACCGATGCCACAAACGACAGCTGTACAACTCCAAGAACACACGGCCAAACCACCTCACCACCCAGTCTGGCTTCCCAATCTAGCCTCCCAATACAGCACAATACTACTGACTGACCAAGTCCGGACGTGGACCGACCGGGGATGAAGGTATCGCCCGTCCATCACTCAGCCCTACACCGTTGCCCAGCCAACCGCGCCCCCCAAAACCTCGCTCGATCCAAGAACCTGGGGAAGGCCTGTCAAAACCTACCTTGTGCCTGATTCCTTGTACCCAAGGTAGCTGCAGCTGCGCGACGAAAAGCCAAAGCGAAAAGCCAAAGCCAAAGCCAAGCATCCCGTCCTTACCACCACCCAACCCAATCCCCCATCCTCAAGCCTCTCCAGCTCGCCGTCTTCTCCGCCTGTACCACCCTCCAGGAGTTGCTTGCTCCATCCGCTCTGCTTGCGAAAGAGTTCACAGCCGACTCGTCCTGTCCGGGACGCGAGAATCTCGATCATGGAGGCCCTCCTCGCCCTCTCCTTCGGCAACATGACCTCGACCTCGCCCGCCAAAATCCGCAAGGGCCTGCGCCACACCGAAGGCCTGCTCGCCCAGCTCTGCCTCGACTCTCCCACGCCCGACTCCGCATCCTCCTCCTCCTCGCCCAGCAAGCGACGCACGTCTGCCGCCCCATCGGGTGCAAATGGAGGTGCGAGTGGGACCGCGCGCCGTGTCGTGCCGGGTGGTAGAATGGCGGATGGGGATGGGAATGGGGATGCGGTCAAGACGCTGGATGTGTTGGGCCGGGACCTGGCGTTCAGAGAGTTCTTTCGGCTGCAGGAGAGTTTTGAGTGGAACGGTATGGATGCCATGTCGAGAGCTGCCGTGTGCGGCGGCGAGATGGCGAGACTTGGGCTGACGGGGTGATTGTTGTTGTTTAAGTGCCGACGCGGTTGATCACCTGCTTGGAGCGCTTGCTAGGCATGGGCAGTTGTGCGTCCGCCACCCCGCCACCTCCCTTCCTCCTCTCCTTCTGACAAAAACTGACCATCATCCTCCGCCAGCGCCCCAAAACGACGCCCTCATCCTCTCAACCCTCCACCTCCTCCAAGGCACCCTCCTGCTGCACCCGCCCAGCCGAACGCTGTTCCGGCTGCCCAGCAGCATGACGCTCCTGCTCGACCTGCTCGATGCCTCGTCGCCGCCGGCCATCCAATCACAAGCGCTGCTCGTCTTCGTCACCGCCATGCTGGGCGCGCCGGGCAACACGCGCTGTTTCGAGGCCGTGGGCGGGCTGGCGACGGTGACGAGTCTGCTGAAGCGCCGGGGCCGAGGAGGCGAGGGCGAGCGGAGAGTCAAGATGGGAGCGGTCGAGTTTCTGTATTTCTACCTCATGGCCGAGGCGCCCGCGCCCGCGCCCGCGTCGCTGCCGGAAGACGGCAGAGGCAACGCGACGCCCGCCACGGCTATACTGCACAGAGCGTCGGATGGGGCAGCGGAGGAGCAGGAGCACGGGGGTGGCCTGACGAGGTCGACGGAGCAGAAGACCAAGATGCTGAGCCGCTATCTGAGCAACGTGGAAGATCTGGTGGGCGATCTGAGGGAGGGCGCCGCGTTCTAACTCCCCACCACCTACCACGTTGCGCCGACCTCTATGCTGAAGGGGTGAGAGACGGGCACGTTTAGAGTCGCAGGCTTTGTGGGGGGGGGGGAGGTGGGCAGCTTTCTCGTGCGTTTTCTGGGAACTTCAGGGATTGGGGCAACTGGGTAAGGGGTGCGGGTGGGGATCAGGGGCGTTGATTCTTTTTTTTTGTTTGGTTTTCTTATTTGGCGCGCTGGAAGCATCTCACGACAGCGTCTTCTGGCGGCCAGTAATGGGGAGAAACCCGCGGATTCCCAGATGGGCGCGGGTGGGGGGTTGGGGTTGGCCGATACGCGGAAAAACTTTCCACGATCGCGTCTGGCGCCGTTTGCATGGGAAATGGACTTTTCTCAGCCCGACGAGCTTGGCGACGCAAGAGGGCCCTGTAGCATGCGACGGACCGCCTTTTCTGCACCAGCGGCGCCGTGTGTGATTCGCCCCAACCGAGGTTTCCAATCAAGACCAGCGCTGTCGAATACGAGGCCGGTGGCCTTTGGATGGAGTCTCTTCAGGGTGGTGGAAGAGGTCGTGCGTGCGGCGAGCGAAACGCGTGCGACGGTGGACTCGGGGCACCGTCTCCAGGGCACCTGTGAGGACAGGACGAAAGTGGAATTGGATGCGGATTCTTGAAGACGGGTTGCGGACCCTCGAAGTATCGTGAACCCTCTATGCACAGGACCAAGCGAGAGCTCGCCGCACAAGACGGATGCTTTGCCATACCGGATGTGTCCGTCTTTTGACTTGCAAGTGGCGTCTTTACATAAACCCTCTCGTGCAAACTGCAGTGTCGAACATCGCAGCCAGCTGGACGCCGCTCTCGCGCGCCGAACGCCTTACACCCGTGTCAAATCGCGTGGACAGCAAGCAGATCGCACACTCCCTCCTACACCCTCACGCTCTGCTGCGCCTTCCTGACCATCCTCACGAGCTCCTTGTACGACTCCTCCCACTTGGCCAGCTCCTTGGCGTCCATCTTCTCCTTCTTCTCCTTCGCGCTGACCATGACGACGCTCGTCGGCCTCTTGGTCGCGCCCGCCTCGCCCAGCGCGACTCTCGAGCGCACATAGATGTACGGCACGTCGTGGTCCTCGCACAGCACGGGCAGGTGCGAGATGACGTCCATTGGCGAGATGTCGGCGGCGAGGATGACGACACCGACGGGGAGCGAGGAGGCGTCTTTGGCGGATTTGCGCAGAGACTTGACAACTTCTTTCGTGCCGCGCTTGAGGTGCGAGTGCTTGGCGGCTGGGTGGAGTGTTAGTTGCGGAAGCTTGGGAAGGCAGAAGACGGGTTTGAATGAGCGGGGACGAGAGGGCCTTACCGTGTCGCACTGCCCTCAGGACGGCCTTCGAGTCAGTGTCGTCGGCGAGAGGGTTCGCGAACGGGACAATCAGGCCGACGGGCACAGTCGTCAAAGCCGCCTCTCCATTCGCGCCCTCCGCGTCGGCCATCGAGACGTCTACTAATGCAGAAGCATTGGCGGCGCCCTCGTCGTCTGAACCGCTCTCAGAACCCGATGCTGCTGCTTTGGCTTCCTTGTTGCTCTTCTTGTCCTTCTTCTCTTTCTTCCCCGTCTTGTCTTTTTTCTCTTTCTTGCTCTTCTTCACCCCGTCGGTCTCGGACCGCTTCTCCTTCTTCTCTTTCCTGTCATGCTTCTCGCGCTTCTCGGATCTTTCTTTGGCCATTGAGATGATAATCTAGGGCTTTGGCAGGTGGTGGAAGGGGAGATGGGTTGGAGGAACGTGGAAAACTTTGTTTGACGTCCGCAGGAAGTAGTGGTATGGTTTTGTCGTGGGGCTGGAGCTTTGTACAGATACCTGCAGATGCCGTGTGGGTTTGCGCAGTGAGGTCCAAAAATTCGAGCTCGAGAGGGACGCTAAGAGGAGGTCGGCTTAGCGTGGATCTTCAGTACAAGCCCGAGTTCATCATCGCCATGCCGAGTAAACACATTCGGGCCTGGCTTCGTATCGTATGGAACGTATCTCTATACATCTCCAAGGGAGGTGTAGGTGATGAAACCCTGATCGTCAGGTTGAGCTATGGTGCTTCGTGGTGCTGAACAACAAACAGTGCACATCACAACAGATGGATATTAGGCCTTCTACGAGCTTTAATGGGGTTGAGTTTGGTAGGTACACAATGCCAGGCAATGTGTGGGTGTCTATAGAGGCAGAAATGTAGAAAGATCGCCACCAGATACTATGTGCCATAGGTCGCCGATGCACAAATCAGTCTGTAATGTAAATCCCGAGGAAGGAAAGTGACCGTCAAACTGGGTGAGCAGAAGACCGTCTGCCGATGAGGAAACGAAACTCCGTCAGCGTTAGGAGACAGCAATGTACAAGTTATCCCCTCTCCTCGTCGGCGTCAACTTCGGCTCCCAAAGTGGACTTTTGATGACCATCTCCGTCCTCGGACTATCTATCCCGACCCACCGCTCTTGCAATTCGTCAATCCGCCTCGTCTGGCTGTAGGTGTAGCTACGGTCGTAGCTCGCCCTTCCACCACTGAACACAGTGTGGGCGTCGTAGTGCCTAAGAGTACTCTGACTACCACTTCTGCCGTGGCCTCTGCTACGATCAGTCACGTTGCTGTTCGATCTTCCGTGGCTCTCGGTGATCCACAAGCCGTGCTCGAGGTCTTTTGCTGCTCTGGCGCCTCTCCTTTTGGCGAGCAGCGTTGCAGGAGAATATCCCGGACTCTGCCTCCGACTCAGACTCTGAGTTGATGACGAGCTTTGTCTCTGGGATCTCGGCACTATCTGATTACTCGCTCTCGGAATCTTTGGATATCGCAGGCGTGAGAGAGGCGATTCTGCGACAGGCGACAGTTGCTTGTCCTCCTCGTCTGGCGGCGTGGGCTCCCCTGGATCTGCGGATTCAAAAGAGGTCTCCGATGCGAGAGATGCCCGTGCATTTTTCGATGAGGCTTTGCGGGGTGTCAAGTAGCCGTTGCTTGTGGAAGAGTGATTCGAGTGCGGAAGATCTGGGAGCGGAGAAGCCTCGTCCGAGCTAACGCCAGTGTAGTATGCAGGTAGGTAGCTGGCACTGCTCCTGGCTGCACTTGTAGGTGGTATGGAGACCGAAGGGCGGTTCGAGTACGTGGAGCCGTGTTTGGGTGTTGGATACTGGGACGAACGACCCGAAGTGCGCGGAATGTACACGATCCGTGGTACATTGATCGGCGGGGGCACAAGCTGATTTCTTAGCCGATTGACGGGCGTCGCGAGTTGCAGGGAAGGCTGTCTTATCTTCTCTGGAGACAGCGTATGTTGGTTGGCATACCTAGGTGGAGCGTACGTCTGGAAAGGTGGAAGTGGGAAGAGAAATGGTGGAGTGACGTTGCGAGACGGTCTGTCCTCTTCAAACATAGTAATACCTGTCATGGTACTTGCTGGTCGTGTTCGAGGTACTGCAGTAATGGATGTAACATTCGGTTTGTCAGGCAATAGTTGAGATACTGTCCTTGTGCTCCTGACACTGTCCGGCGATCCAGTCTGCTCCATTTCCGGGCTGAGTGCAACTCCAATGTGCCACGGTGCAAGGCCTGATTGTCTCGAACTCCACCTCTGCTGCTTTCGTCCAGAATCGCTCCGTCTCACTGGTGCTACCTCAACGCCTCCGTTCCCACCTCTTCGGTCTATAGCACCCGTGCTTCGAGGTGGTGTATACGCTCGTGGAGTCTGATCTGCGAAGTCGAAAGAGTGTCTTGAGCCCCGTCTTCTGGATGCTTTGCGAGTCTTGACACAAGTCACAAGTATGACCACGGCAAGTACTAGTATCGCGGACGCAGCGCCTGCAACAGAGACGCCAACGAGCTGGGCCTTAGTCAGTGACTGTTTCTGGACGGCAGTATTGGAGGAGGTGGAGCTTGACAGAGCGGATGGCGGGGACTGAGTGGGAACGGTAGGAGAGCCACTAGCAGTTAGTATAACGTTCGAAGGAACCGCAGATGTCGAAGAGACGGTAGAGGTCTCGAACGTTTTTGATGAGGCTGTAGGGGTGAAAGCCTCCGCGCCGATAGTCCCACTCTCGACGCTGATGGACATCGTGGAGACAGTCGTGATGACCGTCGTCACTGAGACAGCCTGGCTCTGGGACGCGGTGATAGTGAGGGTCTTGTGCGTCTGCGTCACGGCCCCAGTCTGGCCTACACACAGATCGTAGACGGAAGATGAGTTCGAGACAGCCTGCTCCGAACAAGAAGAATGTACGCAGCTGAGAGCGCCTTCTCCCAGAGTATATCCAGTAGTACTGTAGTGAGAGCAGAGACAGGCAAGGTCTCGCTGATTCGAACACGTCGAGTTGGGGTACCCTTCGACGATGAATGATGCAAGACACGCTTGTGCACACAAAGGTATGGGCTGCTGAAGAGATCGTGGTATTGAGAGACAAGTCGCGAGTTGGGGTAAGATCGCTATTACTGCTGATGCGTATATGCAAAAATGGCTCGGACAATTAAAGAACATAATTCACAGGATCTGAAGGGCGCTTTAGCTTAATCCACGACTATCCTATCTGGTGCCACGGTTCTCAGACGTGGTGAAGATCAAGTGCTGATAAGAATAGGATGTCTGACGTCGAGAAGACTTTCTTCTCTGCAACGTTTCTGAGGGCGGACTGACCTTCTGCATTCCAGATACAGCATAAGAAAAACAACACACAGCTGACCAGCAGCTTCGGAATCTAGGACAAGAGGGTTGAGAGAAAAGAGAAAGAAACGAAACTCATCAGACACTCTTCGTCTCGAAAGTTGCCAGACATGGCTGACGGACGGGCTCCCCGTCGCTCCATATGTACTTCCAGATTTCCCAAACGCGCCCAGCATACTGGGCGCGTACTGTCAGAACGTTTGTCGTCATAGGAACACTCCACGACAAATTGCATGCATGTTGGCGCCCTCCACGAATCGAGTTGTGTCAGAAGTTGTGAGGTGCAGGTCGGATCCGTTCCTGTTGGCTGCTTGAAGCCCTGAGCGCTTAGAATGCGCCATGCCCGATCCAGCTCACTCGGGTATACGTTTCACATCACATCTGCGGAAGACATGGACCCTATCCGATGCAGGCACAAGAGATTGACTTGACGAGAGAATGTTCTGATATTCCTTTACGTTACGCTCTTTCATTCTATATACGCGTTCCCATAACCCGATATCCCGAGCAGCGTCGGCCTCCATTTACTCTACCTCAATTAGCAACTAGCAATCACTGACAGCTTTAGATCAGCTGCTGGAAGGCACGGTTGAGAGGCGAACGCAGAGGCTTGACGTCCTTGTAAAAGTCAATGGTCTTCACAGCACGCTTGGAGATACCCTCCGGAGTGAACTCGAATTTCTGCGGCATCTGTTAGCTTCCTCGATTGCCATGGACGGAGTGTCGGCATCAACTCACCTTGTAGACATCCTTGTACGCCCCAGAAGCGCCAAATCTGTTGAGACCAAACTGCTCGTGCGAGTACTTCTCCCAGCCCAGGGTGGACATCACCTCGACAGACATTGCTGGAATACCGTCAGGAATAACAGAGAGGCGGTACTCCTGATCTTGGGTGTCGAACACCTCAACACAAGGCATTGATGCGACTCTCGCCTTGATGCTGTGGTTGTCCTTGAGGTACTTCACTGCCTCGAGACAGATAGAGACTTCCGAGCCTGTTGAAACAAGCGTGATCTGTGCCTCCTTGTCCTCCAGATTGACGTAGCCCCCCTTGATGGCCTTCTCAATGGTGGAGCCCTCGAGCTGAGGCAGATTCTGGCGTGTCAGGGCGATGATGCTGGGAGTTTGCCTCGAGGTCAACATGACGTAGTAAGCAGCGCTGGTCTCGTTGCCGTCGGCCGGGCGCCAGACCATCATATTTGGCAGAGCACGGAAGTGAGCAAGGGTCTCGATAGGCTGGTGGGTGGGGCCGTCCTCACCCAGACCGATAGAGTCGTGGGTGGCGATGTAGATAACACGCTGGTGGGAGAGGGAGGAGAGACGAACGGAACCAGCCGCGTAAGAGACAAAGTTGAGGAAAGTGCCGCCAGCGGGGATGATGGTACCGTAGGCTGACATACCGTTCATCATACCAGCCATGGCGTGCTCGCGCACACCGTAGCGCATGTATCGACCTGACCAGTTGCCAATGCCAGTGCTCGGTGGCTGGAAGTCGACAGCGTTCTTCCATATAGTGTTGTTGGAACCAGTCAAATCTGCGGAGCCGGACATGAGCTCAGGTACAGCTTCGTGAATTGCTTCGAGAACGGACTCGGATAGCTTTCGAGATGCGATAGCTGGATCGGTCGGCTTGTATGTGGGTAGCTTGGTTTGCCATCCCTCTGGTAGAGCACCGGTCAAACGCCTCACGAGGTCGTCGTGCTCCGCCTTGTGCTCCTTGCCGTATTTCTCAAATAGCTGGTTCCACTCTTGCTCTGCAGCCGCACCTTCAGCAGCGTGCTTGTGGTACATGTCTGTGACTTCTTGAGGAACAACGAAGGTCTTCTCGGGGTCGAAGCCAAACTTCTCCTTGACACTCTTGATGTCATCCGCCTTGAGTGGGTTGCCGTGGACTCCACCGGTACCCTGGAGCTTAGAACCGAATCCAATGGTGGTAGTCAGCTTGATAACCGAAGGCTTGTCGGTGACCTCCTTGGCCTTCTTGATGGCAGCTTCAATGCCCTCCAGGTCGGTATCGCCCTTCTCGACGTGCTGAGTATGCCAGCCGTATGCTTCGAATCGCTTCATGACGTCCTCGGTGAAGGCGCACTTAGTGTCACCGTCTGCACATGTCGCTGTTAGCGTCGAGCAGTAATGACTACGATTGCAGCCTACCAATAGAGATGTGGTTGTCATCGTAGACCATGATGAGGTTCCCGAGCTGCAAATGACCTGCAGCACTTGCGGCCTCGCTCGCAATACCTTCCATGGCACATCCATCACCAAAGAAGCAGTAGGTGTAGTTGGTGATCAGGTCGAATCCGGGTTTGTTGAACGTCCCAGCGGTATGGGCCTGAGCGACGGCCAAACCCACAGCGTTGGCAAATCCTTGACCCAATGGGCCAGTTGTGACCTCAACACCGGGGGTATCGTGTGCCTCTGGGTGACCGGGCGTGATGCTGTCAATATGCTATGATGGCGTTAGGTCAAGAGCGTTTCACTCAATAGACATAGAGCCACAAACCCTGAAGTTCTTAAGGTCGTCCAGGCTGACGCCGTAGCCGAACAAATGAAGAAGGGCATATTGCAGCATGCATCCGTGACCGTTGCTGTGGGTTCTATCAGCCTCTCGTTCCAATTGCTCAATCGCTGCTTGAGGATGGCTGCGAGACCAAATTTCAATCGGGGTTGAAACACGGTACGACGTAGGTGTGTAAGAACGAGCGAACAGAGGCTTGCAATTTTGAGATCGCTTCAGCTCTCGACCACGTTTGCACGGCAACGGAATCGACTGGTATATGTTCCAACTCCAATGTCGAGCGTTCGTTGCGATATATTGGTCCAGCCTTGAGTGCAGAGGAGGGAAGACCTACGAGAGGACGAATCTATCCCTGTTGATCCAGTCGGGGTTCTTTGGGTTGAAGGTCATAAATTTGTTGAATAAGACGTGGGCGACCGGTGCCATGCCCATCGGCGCACCGGGGTGGCCGGAATTTGCTTTAAAGGTGGCATCGACCTGTACCAGATCTCGTCATCAGCAAGTGAGCTCTACACTTCGCGACGTTCGGTACGTCGAAGCTCCGCGAAGCTCTTCTTGAGCAATGTGCCTATGGCGGGGCAACAG
>NAJN01001220.1:0-13006 GCA_005059845.1 Cryomyces minteri
AAGGACGACTACCAGCAGGTGTACAACCACATCGCGAAGCTGTTGGAGGAGCACGATGAGTACGACGACGGAAGTTACGGCCCGGTGCTGGTGAGGTTAGGATGGCACGCGTCAGGAACGTGAGTGGTCACATCTGATCGGTGTCGTCGGAGAGCGCAGCTGACGAGTGCCAAGTTACGATGCTGCTACCGGTACTGGTGGATCGAACGGTGCCACCATGCGCTTCGCCCCCGAGGGAGACCACGGAGCCAACGCAGGCCTCAAAGCCGCACGCGACTTCCTCGAACCAGTCAAGCGTAAGCCGTCCACCGCAGGCGCGGTCTGCCGTACCCCGGGCTGACGTGACCCCTTCAGAACACTTCCCCTGGATCACGTATTCCGACCTCTGGACCCTCGCGGCCGTTGCCGCCATCCAAGAGATGCAAGGACCAATAGTCCCATGGCGTCCCGGTCGCGCTGACCGCGACGTCGGCTTCTGCACGCCCGACGGTCGCCTCCCCGACGGCTCCAAGGGGCAAGACCACCTGCGCGCCATCTTCGGGCGCATGGGCTTCGACGACCGCGAAATCGTCGCTCTCTCCGGCGCCCACGCTCTCGGCCGCTGCCACACCGACCGCTCCGGCTTCAGCGGGCCTTGGACTTTCAGCCCCACCGTCGTGACCAACGACTACTACAAGCTGCTGCTCGAGGAGAAGTGGGGCTGGAAGAAGTGGGACGGGCCCAAGCAGTTCGAGGACGTCAAGACCAAGACTCTGATGATGCTGCCCACGGACATGGCTCTCACCAAGGACAAGAAGTTCCGGCCGCACGTCGAGAGATACGCCAAGGACAACGACGCCTTCTTTGGCGAGTTCGGCGCCGTGCTGACGAAGCTGTTCGAACTCGGCGTACCCTTCCAGAGTGGAGAGGACGCGAGGATGTCGTTCAAGCCTACCGTCTCGGAGTAGGCCATTGCAGTCCCGGACTCGAATGCTCCACTCGACATGCGGAGCCTCTCTCGGTCCAAAACCTTGTCCCATCATCCCAGCGTTCATGCGATTGCATATATCATAGAGCATAGATCATAGATCATAGAGCATAGATCATAGAACGACTAGACTACTAGATCATAGATTGGCGATTCCTCACGGACTCGATACACCACGTCCCACTGTTCAGCACAGACTGGTTCTTCTCTCCCCGCGAACGTGTCGGGTTCAAAAGTAACCCTCGTTTGACGTGCTTGATCCGATGCGCTGCTTCGACACAGCCACAACAGCTCGCTCAGGTACACAGCATGGCCGCCTGTGCTAATTGTGCGAAACAACTGTTCGGTGCTCTCGTGCATGTACATTAGCTAGATTTATATACCAGTCATCTGTCATCAAGCAAAGAGGATATCAGCATCGAAGAAGAAGAAGAAGAAGAAGAAGTAAGTCCAGGATCCCCGTGTCCCCGTCCCCCCCCCCCCACCCCGAAAAAAAAGTCCCTCTCGAGCCAGAAACACGCGTGGCAGAAGTCGAGGACCCGATCGGATCCACCAACGAACGGCAGCAAGCGCTCGAATCCGCAGAAAACACCGAGGAGAAAAGAGACGCCATCCCATATATCGACCCGGTGTCCGGAACAAGTATCAACACGGAAGTCGAGTGTCGAGCGCCGATGAATCCGAGCGCAGCGACTCACTCGATCCTCCAGATGCCCTTCTCTTCCATCTCCGGCATCGCGGCTTCGTCCGCGCCATCGTCCCTCTTCTTCGCTTCGTCCGGCTCGTCCTGCTTCTCGCTCCCCTTTGTCTTGTCGCCGTGCCCCTCCTCGCCTGCCCGCCCGCCACTCAGCGTCCTTGCTCCCTCCTTCTCCTCCTTTCCGTCCTTCACGCTCTCCGCGTCCCCGCTCATCAAGCTCGCCCGCTCCATGTCCTCGTTCACGACTCGCAGCCGCGTCTTCGGCACCGTGAACATGACCTGAACCATGCGCTTCTCCGCTGCAGCTTCGACGTCCCAGTCCTCGTCGCCGCCGTCCCTGCTGCCCTTGCCCGCGCTGCCGCGCCGCCTCTCGTCGCCACGGCCATCGTCCCGCGCGGGAGACTCGTCCCGGTACCGCTCGAAGCCGCCGCGCAGGTGCACGTCCATGTCCGCGTCGGCGTCCCAGTCGCGCGCCCCGCGCTTGTTGCGCCAGAGATACGCGCCGTCGCTCGCTGCTCGGCGCACCGCCCCCGCTTGCGCCCGTCCTCCGGCACCGGCTCCGACGTGTACGCTCTGGCCATTTGTGGGCGACGAGGATGACGAGCTGCCGCCGTAGTCGTAGCGCGGCGTGGCGACCGTCATGGAGGCGCTGCGCTCGCTGCCGGACCCGGCGACGCTGGTCAGCACGCGCCGCACGCTGCCCATCCAGCCTAGGCGGCGCTTGGGCGTGGGTGCGCCCGTTCCTCCTGGCGCGGCGGCGAAGTCGACGGCGCTGACGTTGTTCAGGTCGTTCGGCGTCGGTGTTACGGCGCGACTCCCGCTTGCAGAGGCGGGATGCCGCGTGGTGGTAGGGCTGTGTTGGCGGTGCAAATGGCCGCTGGTCCCTGTGTTGGGTCGTCCACCTAGTAGAGCTTCACCTTCGCTCTGGAGGAGGGCGAAAGACGTGGCGGCTGTGGCGAACGATTCGGCATCTTCTTCTCCCCGTCCATTTCTGGAGAGAGGAGGCACGCTTTCAGCAGTCGAGCTTCGCGGCCGGTCGTAGTAGAACAGCGGTTTGGGCCCGCTGGCAGGCGGGAAAGCTCCCTTACGTTCGTATGTCGGGCTCGGGTTGGGCGTGACGAACGCGTTCGTGGTGGTGGCGCTACCGAAGAGGGCGGCAGAGCGAGTGGAGATGCTGCGGGCAAGGCCGCCGAACGCGGTCAAGACGTCTGAGCGTGTGGAAAGCTCGCTATGAGATGACGACCCACGATCGTCTGACTTGCTTGGGGAGAGACGTCCGTCGTGCCAGTGGGACACCCAGTTAGCAAGGTCGCCCTGTCGATCTTTCAGTGGCATCGAGAAGTGCGGTATAGGCCCACGACTGCCGTTCGTGATGATACGGCGGACCGTGTCGCCTGGTTCTGGAGAAACAGGATGGGAGCCCAGCGGCTCTGGATCTTGAAAGGGGTCGATGCTCGGTTGCGACGAGAGGACTCTCTCGATCTTTCTCAGCTGCCGTTCAGCGTCAGTCAAGCTGGACCTAGAGTCTCCATCTTCCTCCTCCCTCTCATCTATCGGGTGAATGTCACCGGAGCCTTTGGCGACTCTCTGCTCGTCGTATCGTGGCGCAAGCTGGTAGTTTCCTCTCGGATGCATCCCTTTCCTCAGCCCCCTCGTCGGACTCGGTATCTCTACCAGCAGACCCGTGCGCTCGGCTTCTCGCATGTTCGCAAAATTGCCAGACTTCTCACTTCCCACCGGCCAGGCACAAGAGTCCTTCGCAGTGTTCTGTCGATGGTACTCCCAGTCGATAGCTGTCATGTCGCTGTGTCCGCCGACGGTCCGCTTCCTACCTGACTCTTCGGATGGGAACATACAAGCAGTGAGTGAGAGCTCACGGAGTTCCTTCTCACGAGCTGAGCGAAGATGATTCAAGCGGCGAATGTACCAGAAGTAGAACACGACAATTGCAATGATGACGAGGACGAGGACAGCCAGTCCCGCGCCGAGACCAGCTCTTTGGGAAGTGGTTGTAAGCGGTCCAAGGCTGGATTGTTGAGACGTTCGCACTGGAGATAACATAGGGGTGTACGACGAGAGCCAGGCATCGGATGTCGTGTTATAGAAATAAGCTCCAGAGTACCCTGGTTGTGTGGCTCTTTTCCTAGACCTTGATGCTGGTGCGGCGATTGAGTAGCCTCCGACAATCATCATGACACCGTCTGGCATCATTACCGCACCATGGCCATACATCCCAGCACCGGCGCTCAGGCCTGGTCCGGTAGTCGTGGGAACCGTCCAGGTCCAGTCTCCTCCACCACCATACCCTTGACCGAGATGTAATACTGCCAACTGAGGGTTCGCGGGTGTGTTGATGTCTCCCACCCAGCCACCGAAAAGGATGATGCGGCTCCCGTCTGGAGTGAGTGCTGCAGAGTGCCCCGACCTAGGCTCGATAGTTGTCGCAGCAGCCCGAGCAGCCAGATCGTTCTTCGCTTCAAAGGGTTGAAGCGTGGGTAGAAAAGTCCAGCTCTGCTGTGGAAGTGATAACAAAGCCAATTGAGACATGTTGATGAATGCTGTCTGTGTATGACCCCCTAGCAATACGAAGTCCCGCTGCTGATTCCGTGTGCCGTCGCTCGCATTCGAGAACGTTGGCTCAAGAGCAGTAATAGTAAAACCAGCTTCGGCAACTGGGGGTCCACGACCCGAAGTCAGATCAAGTTCGAACTCCGCCGAAGCACCTGGTGTTGCCTTTGGTTTTAGGGTGAGCATCAGGTTGGAGTAATTCGCCGTGGATGTCCATGTATCCTGTGTCGCAGTCACAGTGGGACACATTCCGCCGAACATGTAGATACTAGTGTCAGAACTGTTCCCTTCTGCTAAGCTCGAGAAAGCCAAGCCAGAACTTAGATAGTTCGACCCTGCAAGTCTGCTGTCTCCGCCCAGATTGTAGGGGTAGACCGACTTCTGTATCCACGATCCACTGCCATGGTTTCCCTGCGGATCCGGAGTGAACCTCCATAGCTGAGAGCCAGCAGCGCCTTTCGAACATTCTCCTGAGTATACAGTAATGTTTCCGTTGCTATCATCGACCGGCGTGAAGGCAATCGATGCATTCGAGTTGACGAAGGGCAGTGAGGGGTAGAGCGTCTTGTACGGGAGGCTTGTAGTATTCAGTGTTTGAGATAAGTCGAGTGATAGCAGCTCAGGCTGCGGATTCGTCGCCGGTCCGGGCTGGAACACATACGCGAGGTGGTTGCTCGTTTTCGAGAGGAAGATCCTTGTTGGGTTGTACGGCAACTCGGCGACGGTAGGAACGACGAGGAGGACCACCAAGGTCAGAGGAAGAGCGAGAAGTCTGATGCTCGCCATAGCATCTACAGGCAAAAGTGGCAGAGGTGGTTCAAGCACACATCAGGCCTCAATGACTTCACTCCAAGCGTCGACTCTCAGGCATAGTCCAGTGGGATCGGTTCTGCGGGGGTCGAGCGTCGCCTGGCTTGTATCGGCAGCGAGAATGGATGCGCAGAGGGAGAGTGTGACGGTCGGTGTGAGGAGCAAGACGCAGACGGCGGAGGAGTGTCGTTACAGGTGGGTGCCTGGCTGATACGAGTCGTTCATAGGGGCCTCCGAGAAGGTCGGGCTGTAAACAGAGGCACCAGCCACGTCGGACACAGGCCGAGTCTGGACAGCGGGCAGGACGAGCAACAGCACGGGCGACACGGCGTCTCAGCTGATCGGTCCAGGGATGGAGCTGCAAGCTGCTGGGCCACCACCTCCCGAGTGCTTTCGCCATCGCCAGATGCGAGGCTGGTTGCCATGGCGATCGTATAGGGCGACGACGGGCGCAAGCCACGAACCGGAGGGTCATCCTAACTTTCGCTAGCAGACAATGAGGGTCTCAGAATCGTGATAGAGGGAAATCGACAAGAAGTTCCACAGACCGGTCCGTTATGTTGTATGATAGGCAGCTGAGCACACTGGAAGTGAATGGTACATGATGGGTATAGAAGGCCTCAAAGCGCCCCCCCCTCGACAAATGCGCTGTTCCTCCAGAAGAAATTCGAATCTACCCTCCTGAAGCGCCATGCTTGAACGCAGGATCCCCCATCGAATGTCTCTTGAGACAATAAATAGCCGTGTGCCCCGATTGTCGAGCGCCACAAATTGCACGCCGCTGCTAAATTACAGCTCCATATCCGGCAACTCTCTTGCTCTCTCAACTCGCATGACTACCCGTTCAACGCTTTCGTAAAAGGTGGAGAGCTCTTCAAATACCTGTGGGACCGAACGAAAAAGAACAGGTGTTTCCGAATGTCTCAGTCGACATGAGATCGAAAGCCGACAACAAGTCAATGTCATCCAAACCCTCCAAAGTCTCGTAAGCCTCAGCCGAATCCGTCCCGGGAACGACGAAGTCGACCATTGGTACAGCGAGGCGTACATCTATGCCAACGCTGTCGCCATCGCTGTCTTCCACACCGTCAGCGGGAAACAAAAGGTCGAAAATTTGCATGGCGGTCTCCATTCCAGGTTCCGAAAGTGCAAGGCACAACTCTTGCTCCGGCGGAAGGGAGATCATTCTCGTCGACCACTCTCTCAGTTCGTGAGTATCGTCGAGGCGGCTTCCAAACTCCTTATAGTGCCTGCTTAGCTCGCCGAAGGAGACGCCTTTCCTGCCGTACCGTTTGATATTACGCGAGCTAATGGAAAATTCGCACGCCTTGCAGTGAAAACCGTTGAAGAGGTCAAAGTCGCCGACTCGAGCAAGCTCGCGAACCAAGTCTTCACAGGCCGAAAACGAAGGTTCTCCATCGCCAATGCGACGCGCTCGTATCGACTCTTCGAGACGCTGTTTACCGTTCAGCCGTAGTTTGCACCTATCCAGAGCGTACCACAGAGCAAGCTGGGATCTGTGTTGTGACTTCAGAGGTGTATCGCGTAGGAGCGAGGCGGCGTGTAGGACGTCGTCTACGAAACGATCAGAACCAACGATAGGATCCCTGGACACCGAACGCCCAGCGAACAAAGAGATGTTGACATCGTCTAGATCGCTAGCCCTTGGCGCGTGTTGGTATGGCGAAGAGTCGTCCGGATCCCACTTCCCCGTAGCCTTATGATGACTAGCGAGCATGGGAAGATTTCGAGACCAAGGAATAGCGCAGTAGAGTAAAGTCTGATCTTCTAGAGCACCTCGTGAGTTTCCTTGTCGAAAGATATCGAAATCGCCTACTGCCGTCGCGTGTTTCTCATAGATGTGTTCGAATAGCTCTTCTACCGTGAAGCGACGGTTGATATCATTTCTCTTACATCCTGGACAGAGGAAGAATCTGCCAGACCCCTTCTTCCTCTTATCCAGACCTAACGCGGGAAGTATCTTCTCGTCCATCACTGTATTGACGTCCAGCAACGACAGGGAGTACTTGCGATTGTGATCGAATGGCGAGGTAGGCTTCGCATCGTCCGACACGTTCTGGTACTTGCACCAGATAGCGCGCAGTGCGCAGATAATGAAGTCTGCCAGATCGCCATGCTCTGCATGCACATCAAGCTCTTTTGTCGACTCGTCCGCAAGTGAGAGTACTAACTCCACTTCTGGGATTGTATTCGATAGTTGGCGGATTTTGGTATACTGCACATAGGGCGACAGTTGTAAGCCAGCTCTTGCCAACCTCTCGGCGCGAACCATCGCTTCTGCCTTCGCTCTGTGTGGCTCTAACTTCTTCAACAAGTTGTTCCAAGACCTAAGCGTTGGTTCGTTTGGAACATTGCAGAAACGATAGAACGCAGGTATGAGTCGTAGAGCAGCTTCTTCAAGCGGTGGTACCAGTTCTTTGGCTTTGCTAGTGTAGAAGTTCCTTCTCCGCTGCTTGATGTTCTTGTTTGCTTCGACCTTTTCTCGTGATCTGTTAGTGTCCCACTTCTCCACGGCCCGGATCTCTTGCAGCCGTGAACTCGTTTTCGTCGTCCTTTGTTCTACCCAGTGGAGTTGCTCTTCGGACTTGTCTGAGAATCGAGCTCCCAAATGTTCATGTTGCCTCGACCTAAATTCATCATACTCATTTATTATGCGAGTGACGTCGGACTTCAGGTAGATGATGTCCTTAGGGCCGTAGTTGAGATACCTCAGCGTGTCGCAATCATAGTTGACGCACTGGTAGTTATACCAAGAGTCCACAAGTGCAGAGGGGATGCAGTCAAGGAGATCGGGATACTGCAACATGCTGGCTTTGGCTGCATCTGCCTACGTTCATGATCAGTCAGTGAAGAACTCGCTGGGAGTGATGAATGTTCTTGTATCCTACCTTTATAATTTTCTCCAAGAAGCACTCCTCACACCACCTTCGGAGAAACGCCCAGTATGGTTTTCTTGTCTCCTTTCCGCACCCAGCAGACATGCAACCTCTCCCAGTAACAAGATCCAAATACTGCCATTCTTTGAGTCCTTCTGGAGGTGGTGGCATTTCGGTACCATAGAAATTCAAACGGCTTCTCTTCCAAGTGTTGTTGTACGAGAACTCTTCGTAGAACTTGCGATTCAGCATCCGCGCCTGGAACAGTTCTTTCGGATCGCTGACGGCGAACACCTCCCTCCAAATATCCATGGGTATCTCTACCTGAACTCTTGTGCTTTTCCGTAGTCTCGTCGGCCGACCGGCCAGTCGCGCCCTTTGTCTCTTTGGCTCTTCTGTGGGCGGTCTTCCATGCTTCCTCTTTCGGCCAGCTAGTTGAGGGAGTGGGGTGATGGCATGCGCAGGGAGAGAAACCCCTGTGTCAGGGAAGACAAGTGGGGGTGTTCGATCAGCCATAGCCGCGGGAGTCGCATTGCATTGATCGTTGAATAATCCGATTGCTGGTGGTTGCGCGACAAATGGGGGTTGAAGTTCGGCCACCGCTAGAGTGCCGATGGCAGGCTTCTTTGCCTGAGCACGGCCTGCGCCTGCGCCTGTGTAACTCTGCGGAGTCTTGTCCTCGGGGGGCCCCCTTAGTATTGCATCAAGGAGGACGAACATATTGGAAGAGTTGGTGTGGGCTGATGCTACCTCGTCCGTTGACATTCGACAGCCAGGTCGAAGTAGTGGCGGACGGAACGGCTCTGGGAGGAAGAATGCCCATCTGTTTGCGAGGTGTTGCGTGCGACGGACGTACTCCGGAAGTGGCGATGCGGCTGATACAGCTCGGGGTCAGCTCATCTGGTGGTATATCCAGCATTCGTGTGGCGTGCAGCGTTACAGACAGCAGCGACAAGGGCGGGAACGGCGATTGAACGTGATGAAAGCAGCAACGGTAAGTCAGTAGCAAGTGAGAGATGAAGTTCGCGATCCACCTCGCCATTCCTTGATCATCGAACACAACCTGGGAGAATCGGGAGGGAGGCCGAGGTAGAAAGCTCACCTCACTCTTGCACGACAGTGGCAGTCGAGAGACCCCAGAGCTGCATCAACTACGGGCTGTTGCCTGAGATCCGTGAGCTATCTTGTGTGGCACTTGTGCTCATATGTCTTGACTGACAGCCAGCGTTAGAAGCAGCAGAAGTGACAGGCGAGTAGAACCCACACTGCTTGTACCTCTAGCTGCCACAGTGTCGTTGTTGTCGCGGAAGTACCTCGACTGCTACGACCAGTGCCCCGTAGTCGTCGGCACTCGTATCTTTTGACGATCTGCAGCACCACGTCGCTATGCACATGCATGCTCACTAATGCAGCCACCGAAAGCGGCTGCGGGAATGGCAGACTCGGAATGCCTGACCGCGCTGTAACGGTATATATCTCTAGAGTTCCCTTGAAAGAAAGCTGTCAGACTGGCCTTCCACGAGCGACATCGCATACTTCTTCACTGCCACACAACGACCCGTCACACCGACCGGCCAGCCATCATGCGCATACATCGCGGAAGTGGGTTGCGTGTGGGCCTCATTGCAGGCGAAGACTGACGTATGTCCAGAGCAGCAGGAGAGGGACCTGGATTCTGAACAGCCATACCCTTGCCAGAACGATTCAGACGGGCTAGACTACGACGAGGACCTCCATGTGCCCTGCCCACCGCACACGACCGAGCAAAAGCTGTTGACCAAGACTGACTGGCGTGTGATTCCATTCCTGTGTATTCTATATCTCCTAGCTTTCTTGGACAGGTAGGCTGTGTTCCACGACGTTTCGTTAGCAGTTACACAACACGACGTTTTAGACATGTTTTGGTTGACGTTCTCATAATGGCAAAACGTACCGATCTCTCAAGGGTTGCAAGCGCTGATCAAGGCATCGACTACACAGGTCACTGGGTGTGGCAGTCGAGATACTCCAGAGCTGCGTTAAGTACGGGCTACCACCTAGGACTCACAAGCTATCTTATCTAGCAGATGTGCTTGTATGTCCTAGGGAACAGTCAGTAGCACAAGCAGCAGTAAAAGGCGAGTATAACTCACATTGCTTCTACCACTAGAAGTGCCTCGACTGCCACGACCAATGACCCGTAGTCGACATTACTTGCGGAGTCTGTGCTCGACTGATGTTCGTCTCTGCATCTTCTGACCTTCAGCTACAGAGTCAATATCTCAAACGCCGATATTTTTGGTCTCTCTTCGGATCTAAAACTACAGGGTACCCAATACAACAACGCACTTGTTATCTTTTTCGTACCTTACATTATGTTCGAGATCCCGTCAAACCTACTGCTCAAGAAGCTGAAGCCACATATCTGGCGTAAGTCCACAATCATCCCTCGCGACTGGTTCAACAGTACTTAAATATGCCCCAGTGTCCGCATGCATGTTTCTCTTCGGCCTCACCACCGTGTGTCAAGGTCTTGTGCAGAATTATAGTGGGCTACTCGCAACGAGGTTCTTCCTAGGTCTGTTCGAAACGGGCATGTTTCCAGGCTGTAAGTAATCCTCCTGTCTAGCCGGTATCATGGAGCTGACTGCCACTAAGGCTTCTATCTCATCGGCATGTGGTACAAACGTTCAGAAGCTCAGAAACGCTACAGTTTCTTCTTCTCGAGCACCACTCTCGCCGGGGCCTTCGGTGGCCTCCTCGCCTCTGCCATCGGGAAGATGGATTACATGAGAGGCTATAGAGGTTGGAGATATATCTTCGTACTAGAGTGAGTCAGAGCTGTATTAACTACAGGCTATCACCTAGGATCCATAAGCCATCTTGTATGGCAGATATGCTTGTATGTCTTCAGCGATAGCCAGTAGTAGAAGCAGCAGTGAAGAACAAGTAGAACTCACACTGCTTTCTACCACCAGCTATCGTTGTCGTCGCGGAAGTGATTACGCCGGTCATTGCACAATGGGACTGACGCTTCGAAGGGGCACCTTGACCTGCGTTGTTGCACTCAGCTTCGTGTTTCTGTTGCCCGATTTCCCCGAGGAAGCCAAGTGGCTGACAGAAGAGGAACGAACCTACGTAAAAGCTCGGCTACGCGTTGACCAAGGACGAAGCGCGGCTGAGCGGAGAATCACAGGTCATGACGTCCGAAATGTGTTCAAGGACTTCAAGGTCTTCGTGGGAGGGTTCATGTACTTCGGCCTCATTGTCCCAGCTTACGGCTATGCCTACTTCTCACCGGGCATTATCAGAGGATACGGATACTCTGCCATCCAGACTCAGCTGCACTCCGTTCCACCATGGGCTGCAGCATTCGCCTTTGCCATGTTGATTGCGTTTTTCTCTGACAAGTTCAAACACAGAGCTGTTTTCGCAATCTTTCCTATTTGTGTCGCCTTGGCTGGCTTCTCCATACTTTTGGCCGTTCACAACAACACTCGGTTGCAATATGGCGCGCTGTTCCTTGTCGCGATGGGGGCTTACTCAGCGATGCCGGTCATTGTATGCTGGTTCAACATGGTGAGTTCCAAGAGGTAGTCCTTTCCCAATCAAGCACAGGCTAATCGCTCTCAACAGAACCTTGGCGGCCATCACCGACGTAGCGTAGGCAGCGCCTGGCAAGTCGGATTTGGCAACATCGGGGGTATCATCGCAGTCTATGCTTTCCTGGCTAAAGATGCACCACGGTACGTACGAGGGTACGCTATCTGTATCGGGTTTGTATGTCTGAGTCTGGCCAGCTGCGTGGTGTACTTTGTGTCTGTCGGATACCAGAATCGCAAGAGAGACAGAAGCCCGGTCGATATTGGACTGACCGAGTACGAGAAGACGGAGATGGGCGATATGAGCCCGGATTATAGGTACCTGCTGTAATTGCTGGTAGCAAGCGGGTTCGCCGAACGCTTCGGCAGGCAGATTTACTGCTGCTCCGAGTAAAGTACCTAGCCATAGCTTGAATCAATCTCTGTTACCTTAAACAGTCGGTACACGCATAAATTGCAGCAGTTTTGAGCCTGAGTATTCACCAGCATACTGTGCCAGAATTTCTGCTTCTACGGTGAGCAACAGTGCGCATTGGTGCACATGTCCATTAGCGAGGTTCAAGCTTCGATGGTGTAGATCCTAACTTAGACATCAATCTGTATAGGTAACTTACATAGACGTACGCCTTTTCTCTGTTGTTCTTACATCCCGAGACTTCCCTGAGATTAGAATGATCTCACGTGCTCCGTCGACGGGGCTCACAATCACTGATCCATTGGTACTGTATCGGGCGTTGCTTGCTACAAATCGCATTTCCCCAGACCCCTCACAGCATAGACTAGGTCAGTGGATTTATATATCTCTATCGTAGAATAGTGGGGTTCTGCCTGTCATGGTTCGTGTTGCATCTCTAGATATCAGGCCTCGTCAATTGATTTGCACAAGAATTATATATATCATCGTATAGTCAGGAGTCATTTGAGCATTGTCAGAATCTGGACCTCCATAACTGTCGGACCTCAGTCCCGATACAACATACCGAGCTATGACAGCGACAAAGACGTGTGGTCTCAATGGGTACACGAGGTTCGATACTGCGGCGCTAACTCGTGAGAACAGCCATTCATCTTCAGAAATTATACGACCGCCTAAAAGATTATGAACCAGCCATAGAATACAGCCACCGCCTGAACCAAATTTCTCGTACCTTAGGATCACGCAATGGACAAGCTCCAGATACACAGGGTTAGTAGACAATTCCAAGACTACCGATTCTTGAGCTGTGTCTCACCGGGGTCGATTTCCATGTCGCTCCAAGAGATAAGGAACAATCCGTACACCATCAACCTTTGTTGGATGCCGCACGTAGAGTATGAAGTGCCAATGGCGTTCAGGAACACTACGTGCTATATGAAGTCGCACAGACTAACTCATCATCAGCAAACACGACCGGATCCGGTGGTGTCTGGCAATCGATTCTGGCGCAGAAAGAGCGAAGAGACAGCTTAGCACTGACGAGAGTCCTGACGAGTCATGAGGCTGCTT
>NAJN01001221.1:0-10001 GCA_005059845.1 Cryomyces minteri
ATCCTTAATTGTCTGTAGCCTAGCTTTTAGTAGGCTATGCCCCGGTAGTAGCTATTGCTATTTATCCCCTACGTCTAGCTATAGATGCGTCTACCTACTATATAGCGTATATTAGGCGGACTAGAGGGTTAATAGGTATACTTCCTACTGTTTTGCCTTCTATAGCTACAACTACTAGGGAGTAAGAGAGTAAGTGTTCTAGACTACTAGAACTCCTAGCAAGCATTCCGCTCGCGTTCTAGCTACGGTCCGCGAGGTATCCGGTAGCGCTCTAGTTAAGCTCCGGCACCCCTTTTTTACGAGGAGACTCTTAGGTCTTAAGTGGTTTCCCTAGCTTTATAGAGCCTAGGAGGGCAACTAAGCGGTTAGCGCCGTGCGCCTACTTATACACCTATAGCTTCTACTATAGAGTTAGTAGTATAAGATCCGCCCCTACCTTTATAGCGGAGTATGCCTTATAGTCTAGACGTTATAATAGCACGTTAGCTGGATTTTACGTGCCTTTACGGTATTTGATTTTGAAATCAAAGGCACTTAGCGCTACAGCTTATTATACTTGCTTCTGTACAAGCTTCTAGGTGTTATAGAAGTATTATAGGTTATTACAACTACATAATACTCGTATAATGTGCTACGCGCCCTCTAAGTAGTAGCGCTAGTGTTAAAAAAAGGCATGTATTACGTATAGCTCTTTACTATATGTCTGCTAATTAACTTTAGTGGTATTAAACTTCTCTAAATAGAACGCAACGGGTTTCTAGTGCCGGTCCGTGCCTATACCGGCTACGTCCCGGTCTACTCCTAGCTACTTCTATAGGAGTATAGTACTAATTGCAAAGTTAGAGGCATCTGTAATAACTATAATGCATAGGGTAGGGTTAAAGTAAGCTAATATAGTGTTACTACTAAAGGCATTTTTAAGCCTCTAGAAGGAGGTGTTTACCTTTTTATTCTAGTGCTAGGGTTTCTTAGTATCCTTTTAAAACCCTTTTAGTAGCTTATGTAGGCCTAGGGCCTTCTTACTATACCCTTTAACAAACCGTCGATAGAATCCCGTAAACCTAAGGAAGGTTTGTATATTACGGTACGTTAATAGGGTAGGCTACTCCTTAATTGTTATAACCCTATCTTCTTCTATAGAGGTCTTTTAAGGGGTTATAACGTAACCTAAGAACTCTACTACCTTAGTATGAAACTAGCACTTTAATAGCTTAGTATATAGCTTCTACTACTAAAGTCTATTAAGCACTAACTAGACGTAGTAGACGTGCTATTCCTCCTTAGCAGAGTAGATTATTATGTTATTAAAGTAGACTACATAGATACTATCTAATAGGCCTCCTAGGGCTCTATGTATGTAGTTTTAGAAGGTAGTAGGAGCATTTGTTAGCCTAAACAGTATAACTAGATACTTAAAGTAGCCGTATTGTGTACAAAAAGCCGTCTTCTACTTATTACCCTCCTTAATACAGAGGCGGTAGTAGGTATTACAGAGGTCTAGCTTACTAAAAACTCTCACGTAGGAGAACCAATCTAGTAGCTTACTAATTAGCGGTAGTAGGTATTAGTTCTTTACTATAATAGTGTTTAGCCTCTAGTAATCTACATATAGCTATAGCGTGCCGTTACTCTTTAGTATAAAGATAATAGGCGCTCTAGCTAGCAATTAACTGTGCTAAATTAAACCTTTCTCTAGAGCTTTGTTAAGATACTTGTAAAGCACACTAAGTTCATGCTAGAAGAGGTTGTAGATAGACAAATAGGGCGGCTAATGCTTACCTATGTTAATTGCATAATTGTAAGTAGAGTAGGGGGGTAGTACACTAGCTTCTTCTACTAAGAACACGTCTCTCTAATTTTTGTATTCCTTTAGGAGCGTAGGTTCTAGTAGACCTTACCCTCCGGGAATATAGCCTAGCCCGTAGCTCACGCGTCTAGCTTAGCCTGTATAGCTTCTAGACTAGAGATTATAACCTGTTTATCTACTAAGGCTAGCTACTATATAGTAGCTAATAACTAGCTAATTAGCGGGTTAGCGCGGCTAAGCTACGGTAGGCCTAGAATAACATTGTATAGGATCCTCTTAGTAGTAGCGTGAAGGATCCGGTTGTAAGATTTCTCTTATGTAGGGCCTATACCTTCCACGTTTTTAGAGACGTATACTACGGCCTATACCGCTAGTATAAAGGTTAGTGGTAAGCCATTTACGGTTGTAGGTTAGGGGAGCCTATAGCCTTCTACTCTAGGTAGCTATAGCTCCTTAGCAACAGAGGTCTTAACAATATTGTAGTTAGACCCGCCGTTAATTAGTATAAGGTACGGTTTTTTGCTTTAGCCTTCTAAGCTAAGGGTAACCTTAATTTGCTAAGGTGTCCTCTCGGGCTTAGCCCTAGTATCCTTACGCTAGGGTACTTCCTATTGTAGATTACCTATACTTATTACCTATACACTAGCTAAGCGCTAGGGTAGGTTAGTGCACTTGCTCTAGTAGTAGCTATACTACTAGTACCTCTAGCATTTTATGTTACCCTATTTATTGCGATTTAGCTGTTTAGGGTTTAGGTCTCCCCTAGAGGAGGTTTAAATGTATGTTGTAGTAGTGGTTATCCGGTCCGCCCTTAGAGCGTAGCCGGTACGCCCCTAGCCCCTAGGCGGAATGCCTAAAAACGTACTTATAGTGCAAGATTCTTAGATAGTTAATTTGCTCTTACAAGTAGCTTGCTAAGTAGCGCGCTTATTACTATTTAGGAGGGCTTCTACCTTACTAGCTTGCTTAAAGAGGTCTTCTACGCTTATATTAACGAGATTATTAACTCTATTTATGCGTTATAGGTTGGTTTAGATCCTTTTAGAAAACTTAGAAAACTATAACTACACTCTTACTAGGTTGTTAATCCACTAAATAAAGTCTACCTCTTGTTTAAGGCCTCTAAGATAGGCACGTAGTTCGTCTATCCTCTAGTTCTTTAGGGCCGCATTAAAAAGAGCCGTTACTATTCTAGCGTTTTGTAGGGCTAGATGTGTAATATAGTCTTAAATGAGTTCCTTAACATCTTCCTAGGTGATTGCCTTGCTAAGCGTTTAGTCTAGGTTATTGGATTGTTAGTTTAGCTCTAGTACCTTGTTATAGCACGTTTGTGCGAAGTAGGCGCGCGTTAGTTTGTGTTTTAGTAGTACCTTTATAAGGTTAAAGAGGTTCTCCACTTAATTAATCTACGCCTTTTTCTCTTAGAGGGTACTAGTATCTAGAAAACAGTGCTCCGTAGTATTCCTTGTTAGCGTAGATGCTACGCTACGTTAGTTTTTACCTTGTTGTTCTTCTAAATTAATAGTATCTAGCCTAGGCATCTTCCTATTACTAACTACCGCTACTAGCCCTACGATTAAGCGGATTATCCCTATACGCTATAAGTGCTCCGCTATCTCTTTAAGCAACATTTCGGTCACTAGTTAGGCTAGTAGCCGCTATAGCGTCTTAAAGGGGGTCTCTATTACCTAAGAGGGCCTAGACCTCTCCTAGTCTACTACCGGAAAGTTATTAGTTAGGGGTGTGTTTAAGGACACTCCCTTTTATGCGTTAGATATCTCTTTGTCCTACGGCGCAATATCCTTAGCGCGGGTTATACGTGCCGCTTATATAGATTAGAATGTTATTATTGCTAGTTAGCTGTCTCCTTAAAAGAGTTTAGAGCTATTTAAATTGTAAAGGGTGTTATAAGATAGGTAATAAGCAATAGGCATAAGTATAGGGGGTAGCTAGTATTAAAACAAATAGCTAAGGAGTCTACGTGTATAGGAGCCTTTCTCTAAAGGTACACTTCCTATCCTTTTAGCTAGTAGCTAGCTAAGGCTACTCCGGCCGTGCTCTAGTACTAACCCGGGCTATGCTCTACCTATTAGATACGTAATAGTCACGCCGGTTATCCTATAGGTAGGGAAACTGTAGCTATCTAAGGTCTACGTAGGCGTTACGCGGCTATAATTAATATCCTATTCTCTTTGCTTTGTAAGCATTTGTAACATAAAGTTAAAATTAGCTCTACTATCTAGTAGAGCCGTCTCCGTGTGCTACCTACGTGCGGTGCGTAGACTAACTGTTATAACAAGTCTTTTTAACGTGCCTTTTATGTTATAGCCTAAAGCTACTAAGGCTAAGTTAACCGGGCTAGCCCTTTTTTCGACGTAACTAAGGCGGTTGTACCGCTTCTATAGTCCGCTAAGAAGTAGCCTGTCTTACCGTAGGTGTAGTAGGAGTTAGTATTCCTCCGCCTATTACGCTCCTTTTACGGGAGGGGCGCGGTACCCTTACGGCCTACAACCGGCGTTTAGTTTGCATCTAACCTTCTCCCTTTGCATCTCTTTCTAAAGGTAGTCTCTACTACTATTACTATTATAGGGAGATAGCTATCCTATTCCCTACGGTAGGTAGTTTTCTTGTTAAAGTATACCGGAGCGGCATCTTTACGGCGTACTACCGCATTGTCTTTAATACAACATGCTAGTGCTATAATACCTACCCTTACGTCCGGTAGGTTCTAATAGCTAACTAACTAGTTACGTATTAACGGTTTTAGCTTTGCAATTAGATATTGTATCTAATGTTCCTTAGCTAGAGAAGGGCCGGGTAACTCTACTTTAGTAGAGTCTACAAACAAGACAAAGCTCTAAACGCTTTAGGAGGGCGTCTACGTTACGCTATAGTACCGCAATAACATTGTAATCCCTCTATTAGTAGGGTCTTAGATTAGATCTAAGAGAAATTCCTTGAACTTAGACTAGCTTGCTATGTCCTTACCGTGCTCCCGCTTGTATTACGCCTATGCATTAGCGGGCTCTCCCCTAAGGAATTAGGTAGCGTATAGCACCTATTACCTATTACTATTCTCTTAACATAGGTAAAAGACAACATTATAGGTGCGTACAAAGTCCGTATAATAGCATATTAACTTGCTATAATACGCTTTAGGACCTTTTTCTTTAATAGCTATGCTAATAGGTATACCTAGTTAAGGCTTAACCATAGTAGCCTTAGGGCTCCTACGCCGCTTAAAGCCCGTTACTAACTAGTTATCTTTATCCCTAGAATCTATTGCTTCTATTACCTATAGCGTAAAAGGGTTTTGTATTACCTTATTATAGAGCTATTACAACCTTGTAACTCTCTCGCGGTAACGGCGGACCTCTAGGTCTTTTTTTAACTCCTTTCTTTAGCTATAAAGGCTCTAAGCTCTTCCTCTTAATAACCCCTTAGCTAATCCTAGTTACTACGCTATACGGGCAATAGGGTTACAATAGGGTCTAGAGAACAACTCTCTAAGAAGTCCGTCTTATAGGAGCCTACTTAGTACGTAGCTATTGCTACAAATTACCGTACTACTACCTATTAAAGGGTTAGATTAATTAGAATTATTACGCCGCTTTAGGGCTTCTAGGCAACTTAGTAGGATAATAATCTACGTAGCTTATAGCTTTAACTAAGATAGCTATTCTAGTTATATAGTTACATAGATAATAGGATATTATATCCGCATTTTATGCGCGTAGTAGTTAGCCTACTACGCTATTAAGTGCCTATAGCATTGTACTCTAGAAACTAATCAATACCCTTTCTTTTACTATAGGGGCATTTTATCTATCCTACTCTACCCCGCTCCGGAGTAAGCCGTATGCCTACCCTTTATAAGCCGTAGGCTCCCTGCACGTAACCCTAGATAGGCATTATTAACTAGCCTAGTTATAACACTAACTTTACTTTTAGTAGACAAAACCAAGAATAGCATAAATAGTCATCTATTATAATAAGAGCATTACTAGATCCTTCTAGGCTAGTAGGATTTAATAGTCCCATTAAATCCATATAAAGCAGTTCTAGAATAGAGGTACCCCTATTTAGAGAAACTCTTAAAATCTCCTTTGTTTTTTTTGCTAGAATGTAGGATTAACAAACAAAAGAGTCTTTTTCCTTATCTAGTAAGGGTAGTCCATTTGTTTTGTTGCTAAGGGCCCTAAGGTAGTCTTACTAATTTAGGTGTCCTAGCCTTTTGTGGAGAGTTTCTAGGGATATCCTAGAGCCTTTGTTTGTAACCTTACTTAAAGCTTTGTAGCTGCTTTTTGTAGTACTAGGCATTAATAGTATAGTAACTTTTTCTTTAATAGTAGTAACAGCTACTATTTAATTCCTTGCAATTATAATGTTAGCTTTAGCATTGCTAAAGTTAACCATTAAATTATGCTAAAGTAGCTATAGGACAGACAGCAAATTTAAGGCTATGTCTAGAACATAGAGGCATTCTTATAGAAGCAAAATAGTAGTAGAGCTATTTAGTTTTTCTACTACTAGTAGTACCTTTTCTCTTCCTTTTATACTAATTATAGAGTTATCTGCAATTTGTATAAATAAATTAAAAGGTTTAAAGTCCTAAAATAGGTCTTTAATGCTATACATGTAATCTATAGCATCTAAATCTAGTATCTATCTATTTAGTAATAGATCTAGATTGCTCCTTTTAGAAATAGTTAATCCTAAGGTAGCTGTAACATGTTAGTGCTATTTTTAAGGTCTTAGGTGTAGAAATTTAGACTAGCATTTACTAGAGTTATAATTTCCTTTGTAATGTTTGTAAGTATGTCTAGTAGTACTACTACTAGTACTATTGTTTATGTTCTAAGCAATAGTCTTATTACCTTATCTTCTAGAAGGTTACCTTATGTTTAATGCTATAGGCTCTAAATTTTCTATAGCATTTCTAGTAGTATAGCTACTAGCTAGATTACGGCATCTTTTTTTATCTAGAATATAGGCTATAAGCTTATCTTTATTAATCATTGCTTCTAGTTTGTCCTTAACTTATTATATAAGTTATTGTGTAAATAGAGACTAGTTTAGTCCTATATTACTTAGTAGTAGAGAAATGAATTGCTATTACTAAATTTAAGCATTTATATTAGCTAGCCTGCTTTTAAAGCGTCGCAATTTGTCCCTATAGTCTTAAACATCTAAGCTAGTAGATAGTTTAGTGTTAATAAGACTTTAAAAGAGGTTATTTCTAGTACTAAAGCCTTTTTAAGAGAAGAGTTTTTCTAGTTTTCTCTATATAAAAGTAGCTAATGTAAGGCTTTGTACATGCTAAAGGGGTTTGTCCTTAATAGTAAGTAATATACTAATATATGCTTTATTATTTAGGGTTTCCCATTTTGCTCTTTCTTCTCTTTCTAGATGTTTTTCATCTAGATCATCTTGTGTAAGGGGTTTTCTATTAGAATAGTAAATATCTATGACTAGATATTCATCTAGTTCTTCCTTTTTTCTACTAACAATGTCCTATAAATCTTAATTTATTAGGACTGTTTTAATGCGGAATTTCTATGCTTTATAGTTTAAGATTCCCTCTACTTTAGGGAAACTCTAGATATTTAAAGCTATTTTTTTATGTTTATTGCTTACTTACTTGCCTAAAGCTAACAAGTAGCTGGATTTAAGAACATTACTTAAGACTATTTTTTAAAGCTAGATTTGTTGAATTTAAATTGTTATTACTAAGTAGAGACCTTACTTAGAGCTTGTTTAGAGCTAAGTTAAATGGAATAGCTTTGATTTGCCTAGACCTTACTTAGGACTAATTTCTTGTAATAGTCTAGTACTTACTAGGTCTTATTTTTGCAATAGGTTATTTGCGTTACCCCTATACTAGTAGGGAAACACCTTCTAGTCTAGGAAAGTGCTCTATTAGTACATAGCTAGTCTTGTCTTATAAATGCTATATAGGATTTCTAGACTATATAGGGGGTTATTAGCTTAAAAACAGCTATGTAGAGGGTTTCTAGCTTTAAAATAAGTATATTATTAGGGATTTGTATAACATTCCCTATAAAAACCTTTATACAAAATCTTAGGAATTAAAAAGACTTACTTAGATAGCTTACTAAGCCTACACTAATCAATAGCGTAGTACTACATAAGCTTTATTTTTATACAAAGAAGGGATTTTCTCCCTTTTTTTTCTTAGTTATTCCTTTTTATATTTAGAAGCCTTTTTAGATTATAATAATTAAAATGTTTCTATGATATACATAGAGGGTTCTAGTCTAGAGATAAGCATATAAAAGCTTTCTAGCTTAGAGATAACTATATAAAAGCTTCTAAAATAAATGCTTTAGAAGGAAAGTAAAATTACCTATTTCTAATATAAAGGTTTTAATGTATTAGAACTGTTTTTATGCAAAATTTCTATGTTTTATAGTTTAATATTTCCCTAAACTTAGGGAAGCTCTAGATACCTAAAGCTATATTTATATACTTATAGCTTATTTATTACTTAGTACTAATAAGTAGCTAAAACTAGACTACTATTTAAAACTATCTTTTATTTTTAACCTAGAGTATTACTTTCTACTAAATAGTATTACTTAGAGTTTACTTAGTACTAAACAAATAGAATGGTTTTTATTACCTAGATTTTACTTAGAACTTATTTTTACGTAATTGTCTAGAGTTTACTAGGTTTTATTTCTAGTGTAATTACCTAGAACTTACTAGGGTTTATAAAATTCTATCTTTAGATTAACTTATCTAGGCCTAGTGCTTCTAACTAAAGTACTTAGAATTATATATAATAAAAACATAGGCTTATCTATACTATTTTCTACTTTTTATCTTTCTAAACTAGCTTTTCTCTTTAATTCTTAGACTATTCTATAAGGTATAAGCTAGATTTAGATAGAAAAATAGATATTATAAGCTTTTTCTACTTTATAGAAGAAGTTAAATAGTATTTTCAAAGCTTCTAGACCGGGTTTATAATCTATTAGAAAGTTATTCTATTTTATAGTAGCTTTAGAATAAGGTAATAGCTATATAAAGGTAATTAAAATAGAAGTAGAAAGTAGTAGCCTTAGAATAAGGGTATAAAAACAGTTAAAAGTATAGAAAGTATTTAGATAGTAGATATAGTAATAGAAATGCTTAGTGCTAACTATGTTTAGTAAAGTATAAATAAACAACTTAATTCTCTATAGAGTAGAAACTATATATACATAAAACAGCTAAGTACTAAGTAATAAAATAGAACTACTTAATAAATACATTTAGAAGCTATTTATATTATCTCTAGACTAGTAGAAAAAAGTTTTCTAGTCTAGAAAGAAGCTTTTTTAGTATATAACTAGCCTTGTCTTAGAACTCTATAAAAGGTAGTTCTAGATCTTTCTATAGACTAGTCTTATCTTAGAGTTCTATAGAAGTAGTTCTAGATCTTTTTTAGACTGGTTTTATTCTAGAGCTCTATAAAAGGCTTCTAGATCTAATTAGACTTTCTAGCCTAAAAATTAGTATGTAAAAGCTTAGTCTAAAAACAAGTATATAGAATCTAGGTCTAAAAGCTTTAAAAATAAATGTTTCTAAAGAAAAGTAATAAATATTTTAGAAAAAAGCAAAATTATCTAATACTAACCTATTTCTACTACTTTGTTCTAAGGCTACTATAAAGTAGAATACTTTTCTAATTAAAAATTTTCTATACAATACCTCTACTAAAGGTTTTGTTAGCGGGGTTATAATAACGCGTCTTTAAACACGCTCTATGAAATTAACCTATACTGTCACGGCGGGCGGGCGGATAGGTAGGTACTGAGCAGGCAGTATGAATTGCTACAGATGGATACTATCTCAGACTGACAGGTCAGGCTCTAAAGACAGGACGTAGCTCGAAGAGCTACAAACAGTTCAAGAAACAGAACGTAGAAAAGGGATTCGGCGGAACAGATCACGTGAACGGCAGGAGAAGCCTCGGCAAGGCTTCTCGGCAAGTCGCACACAGGCGTGCTGTGACAGTACTCCTCCCATTAGGACCGAACTCCGTTGAGGTGAGCTTCAGGGCCAGGCTTGTTAGGATAGCGGCGGTGGAAGTTGCGCACCACCTCTTGTGCATTCTCCAGGTGATCGGCGGGGACCTCGGCGAGCTCTCCATAGCCAACCCACTTAACGGTGTACCGGAGACGGGGAC
>NAJN01001222.1:0-12960 GCA_005059845.1 Cryomyces minteri
TCTCTTCCCTCAACCTCCAATCGCCGCAGCCTCACATTACGGTTACCATGTCGTTGTGCCAGAATCGACTCCAGGAGGAGCGGTGAGTGGCACAGATCATCCATCAGCGGCTCAATAGATCTGACACTCCTACTCAACAGCAAGCAGTGGCGGAAAGACCACCCTTTCGGCTTCGTTGCAAAGCCCGTCCGCAACCCGCAAGGTATCCTCGATCTGAAGAAATGGGAGTGCGCTGTGCCGGGGAAAGACAAGACGCTGTGGGAAGGTGGACTGTTCAAGCTGGAAGTACACTTCCCGGATGGTACGGATATCAGGCCAAGCGGCTTTTCTTGCAGACGTCAAAGCTAACATCCTCCTTCAGAGTATCCCACGAAACCGCCCAAGTGTACGTTGCATCGCCACGATCTGACCTTCCCTTTTCGTTCACTCACTCTTCGCAGGCAAATTTGTGCCGCCACTCTTCCACCCGAACGTCTACCCTTCAGGCACAGTCTGTCTCTCAATCCTGAACGAAGAAGAAGGCTGGAAGCCGGCCATCACTATCAAGGACATCCTGCTCGGTATCCAGTCGCTGCTGAACGAGCCCAACCCGGAATCTCCAGCGCAAGCAGATGCGTACAATCTCTTCAAGAAGGATCTGCAGGGCTACAATGCGAAGATCAAGCGCATTGTCAAAGAGAACCCTGCGCCTTAGCAGTCCCGAGTATTGGTGAAGCACCATGGTCTTGATAGTGGGACAAATCATGCACGTAAATGTTGGCGGGCTCTGGCAGCGCACAGATATGGTTCTCAGCGGTTGGTCAATTGCAAGGTGTTATGGCGAAAGAGTGGCATCGGTTCGGAAGGAATGGGTTCAAGATTCTGTGAACAGAAGGATTTGAATCACTTGTGTGGCTCAACCTAACGTCGCGTGCCACGGGGCAGCCCGAGACGAGTCGGTCGATGAGGAAGTGTCGTATGTTTTCTGCGCTTGTTCCTTTCTCGTTACGGCGGATCGATCTGCCATATTCCAGCGAGCGCAGCTTAACATAGACAGTACGTGACAGGCAAGTCCACACGTCGCTCCGCATCCCGGTTTTTCTGGTGTCCTTCGCTGAATTCAGCGAACGAGACACTTTCAAGGGAAGACCATCCGGATGTTCCTCAATCTTTTCAACAAACAAAAGCCGCGACTCCTATTCCTCGGCTTGGGGCCCTGGCTGCTCTAAGTCCTGGATCCGCATTTCCCGTGTCATGTTGTGCCTACTCAGGTGTTGCCTTCACATGTCGCTTTCATCTACTGCCCTCATCTATTGCCTCTGATTCTCGTCTTCTGAATGTCCTGCCTATCTCAGTTCTATGCCAATCGTACCCACGTTTTCCAACCATCATCTCTTAGGACTTGCCAAGATGGATGGCGCTCTGAGACGATGCAGCAAACAACAACAAAGTCGAATTATTGCAGGCTTGGCCAGTGTGACGCGTGTCATCATTTTACGTTTCTATCATGGAAGAGGACATTGACGGCCTCAATTCAAAGATACAATCTGTGTACGAAGCATATCCTTTGCCAACCCCCATGACATTACTCTTTGTGTCAGATACTGGGAAGACGCGCATCTCGAGCTAAGGCTTTGTCAGACATAGCAGAATGTGAACGGCCATGCCTCAGACAGTACAGCCTATACAGTATCTCGCAGGCTTTTCGTCCAACTTCCGGCTTGGGTGACGTACCGAACAAAACACCAGTCGTTGCGCTAGAGACAGCTGGTAGCAAGTATTGGTGGGCGCTCACGACTTGGGCTGAAGAGACTAAGCAGCCATGATTCTGAACAGATCCAAGTCTGATGCCGTGTGCAGAGAAAACTACTGCGAATCTGAGATATCTTGCTTCAGGGTCACGAGATGTCCGTGCCGCTTTCCAGCCGTGCTTGGGAGCTGTACAAACATCGCTCAGGGTCAACTGGAGTCGACAGTCCAGGTCGTTCCGAGTGGCTGAGAATGTCGACGATGCTAGCAGATTATGCGAGTGACGGAAGGCAGCTCTACTAGAAGCGGATGCGGAACATTTGTAGCATCGACTGGTTCTGGTTCACAAGTAAGCAGTGGTTGACCGTTTTTGACGCTTGGCCGACGAAATTCGCCTGCGGTGCTGCCAGCATAATTAGCGCCTTTGGCCAGCATGATCAGCGGCGAGGCCCAGCATAATTAGCGCCTGCGGAGATGCAGCATGAGCAGCGGCGAGGCCCAGCATAATTAGCGCCTGCGGAGGTGCAGCATGAGAAGAGGTGGCGGGTGTCGCCCACATTGTAGTTAGCCCACATTGTCAGGGATTCGGGGAACCACTACCAAGGTGTGGCTTGCCAGTGATGTTTGCCTGATCGTGGTCGACTGTCCCGCTCCGTTACACATCAAGTCATAAGGTGTTCGGACAGCCAGCAATACACCAATAAGAGCAGTGCGTTAGACACTAGCACGGCTATAACACAGCGAAAACGTTGTTATATTACCTGTTCTGCTTAGCGGCCGGTAAGTTACTCCAACAGGTTACCGAATACTTTCTGACCTTGACATGCACGGTCGCACTGAGAGAGATATGGCGCCCCGCGCGTGCATTTACTCCCGAGCGCCTCAGCGCATCTCTACGTCTATTCCTTAGAAGTCTATTACGCAGGAGGTGTCCAACACATCACATAGTCTCCGTCTGCTCTAGCGTCGTGTGTCGCTCTTGCTTCGTATTGCGGTGGCTTAGAGACGATGCAACATGTGCCATTGCACTGGCAGTCGCTGAATGCGAAACCTATGTCATCGTCCTTGTCTGTACTTAACGAGACCATCTGCCCCCCAGACCAGAGGTCTTCCTCGTCGCCCTTCCAAACTTGAAGATTAGTAAGCTGTCGCATCACTGCTTTCTTCCTGAAGCACCGAACAGATAACTGTGGTATCTGTTCAAGAGGCAACCCGGCTGTTAGTTCCTACTACAACACGGTTCGGTCATAACGTCTCGAGACCTTGACTGCCTGTTACTCTCGGTTCCACAATTCACATCGCTCTCACGCGGCTGGACTCCCTCTGTCCTTGACTATGGACACGCCCTCCTTCCTCAACCTTTTCTTCGGTGTCTTGGCATTCCTCACCGCTGTAGTCATGATATGGCAAGGCTACAAGCGTGGGTGGGTTTCTCGACTGCGAGGGCGCACGAATCTACGTCGCCTGCGTGGCCCTATCAGAAGTATGACCACATGCTTTTTCTCTGCAAGATACGCGAAGGACTTTGCCTAAACTTGAACCCTCCAGGCGCTCACATCCTCCCTCTCGCCAACCTCTTCGGAGCATCAGGTGGTCACCGTCTTCATGTCTTCGTTCCAACATACTCTACCTCACTTTACGACGCACAAGACGTGTGGGCAGATACAGATTCGACTCTCCCGGGAGGGACAATGTTGGCCGATCAGTCTATCGCGCTTGCCGGATCGGACGTGAACCCCAGTCACAGTCGGTATTGACATCGGCAAGGCAGCGTTGGCATCGGCTTGCTGGCTAAGCTCACGATCCACTTTCCTAGTGAGTGTCCGAGGTGTATGAAGAGCTTGTGTCTGTGTGTTGTCTGCGTTCCTGTCTTGAGTCTTAAGTCTTGAATCTTTCTTTCGACAAGGGCTGAGCAGGGGGTCGATCGTTCAGAAATATTGTACCTCAGGCTCGACACAATTGCACCACTAGACCATTCAAGCCTCCACGATTTCTCACGTCACTCTTTCACTGTCGCTATCCTCTTGACCCTACTCGTGCCCAGAATCGACTTGATCGAAAGCACGTTGCCCATGCTCAAGCGTTGTAGTCGTTGCTCACGAGCCGGAGACACTCCGCCGCCTTACTCGGTCTGCGTTGAAGCCCTCATCTATGAGCTGCTTCGTCTGTGCACGGTTGTAGCACGCCTCAGCTCCCGGCATGTACAAGAATATTACAAGGCCAATTGTCTTACTTCGGTATCCACCTGTTGTCCATTTGACTGTCATAAATCCGTCGGCACGTACGTAGAAGAAAGGATCCCATACATGAGATTACAAACGTTCATCTTATGAGTTAACCTGAAGAACCCCATATGCAACTAACTACTCCAGGCTCCACCGATATGCTCCATTTTGCCCAGGACTTGAACCCACCGTGTCTCCGTCTGACCGCTCTCTTGCACTTCACACTCCACATTTACGACGTCTCACTCTCCTTGGCGGCCTCTCCACCTTGCTGAGTCCCCGCATGCCCCGGAATCGCAACCCAGATAAGACTGATCACAACGTCCATGCCCTTCGCCTCTCCACCCTCATACTTGAAGCTCCACATGCCGTCCCTCTCATTGTCCCAGTATGCGCCAGTCGCGGAGTGCATGCCCCGTCTGCCAACCCTCGATTTGCTGGACGGGTGGGATGTTTCTGTATCCGGATTGGTTGCGGGTTGTTGGGGGTCGGAGAGATGCTGGATGATGGTGCTGTTGACGGCGTATTTGAAGGACGGTGGATGAAGGGAGTGGAGGTTTCAGAGATCAGAGACTGCAGGATGTTGTTCTGATTTAGGAGATAGGTTAGGTAACTCGGCTTTAAGGAGGCGCGGGTTGGGGTTGATGGAAGGGCGTACGATTATGGTGGAGTTCCAGGACTCGGTGCTGGCGTGCGAGTAGCAGGTAGCATTCGAGAGGGCGGAGTGGCAGGCCTCGGACGGGATCAGTGAACTTCTACAGGAATCACCAGGTGCAGTGTGAAGCTTACATCTGTTGCGATTTGCTGTAACCGCGTGGGAGAGACTGGCTGCGTTGTCTGTCAGCCAATGTTTCTTACAGAACATCATCAAGCATAGTGTATACCGATTTGTGTGCGCTGGTTGCAGAGTCCATTGCGTACGTCAAGGCTGAGCTGTCCTCGTACGACTAAACGACTATGTTGAAGTTGATGTTTACTACTTCAAGGGCCAGACGTCGTCTGCAATAACAGCGGCAGTCAAGGTTCGGCTTCCCGACGCTGCCGTCACTGCCAGGCTTAGATGGTCGGGACGGGTTCTGAGCTCCGCGATCAAGACGAACACCGTCAATCACGTGAAGGAGTGCACAAAACCAATTCGCTACATGGATCGTGTTTCGAGAGAGTTGCCATAAAGTCTCTTCGTTCGACACGATCTAGCTGTGTGTATACGGCCATCGTCTTCTCCGCAAGTACTACCGCCTTTAAAGCGCTTTCTACGGAGCCTCCGATAGAAGTATAGAGCACAATGTCGAGCCAACCGCTGTTGCAGACAGCACCGGGTAAAGCTTCTCTGAGCTGCCTCCCCTCGACAAAACACACGACTGATCAAACCGTCCAGGCAAGCGCATCGCCCTCCCCACACGCGTCGAGCCCAAAGTCTTCTTTGCCAATGAGCGCACCTTCCTCTCCTGGCTCAACTTCACCGTCATCCTGGGTGGGCTGGCCATTGGACTCCTCAACTTTGGCGACAAAGTCGGCCAGATCAGCGCCGGCCTCTTCACGTTCGTGGCCATGGCGACGATGATCTACGCGCTCGTGACGTACCACTGGCGCGCGAAGAGCATACGGCAGAGAGGGCAGAGCGGCTTTGATGATCGCTTTGGACCGACGGTACTGGCGATCGCGCTGCTGGCGGCGGTTGTCGTCAACTTTGTGCTGAGGGTTACGGGGGCAGGAGGGAGCCATAAGTGAATGGGAAAGCGCTTGGATGGAAAATCAGTTATACGCGCTTTGGGGATCGTTCACGTAGGACTAACGGTCCAGGGAGAGAAGTTTTGAGGTCCACAGATTTGGGGTTTGACTCAGTACAGTGTGGCCATCCCACACGCTGTCAGTTCTTCAGGACTTTCGATTAGCATTGCCTTACGGTCTTAAGCCCTCGATGACACTCAAAACGACATGTTCCGAACGCATTCTTCCGGCTCCTGTCAGCAAAGCGTATATGCCCTTTCGAACAACCAGTCTTCGATCAGCTACCGGATCGCCCCAAGTAGCAGATATCGCAATCGAGTGCAGTAAGGATGCCAGCGTGGGAGTACCTATGCAGTAGTATAAGAATGCAGAGAATATTTGAGGGTTCGGTCAGATATCTTCAAGCACCAATGGAGAATCTTTCGTGGTCCAATAATGCTTCTTGTTCGCGCCGGAGCATGCGTGGATACGTCTGTTACCTTTTGGAATGCATTGATTTCCTGAACGACGTGGAATACATTTCACCCGAAACTAAAGAAGAGTGGGTACAGCACGTAGCTCGAGTTTGTACATTATCATGGGGAAGCTGCTAGTGAGTGGCCAACTACAAACAAACGGTCGGGCCAATTGTAAGCAGCATACTACTCCACGGAGCTTCTATGATTTGAGCGAAAGCCCGTAGTAGAAGCATCATCAAGGTCGCTCAACTACAAGGATCATTAGGCTGTAGTTGGTGTCGCCCTGACGAGTTCAAAGTATTGACGTCCATACTCTGACGTGACTTGTAAGTCTGGCAGGGTTTGTGGGAACGACGCGATACACCGTACGCGCGCTTTACAAAACCTTGCATTGGGTGGAGGTCAGCTGTTCATCGTACGTAGGTGCTGCAGAACTAGAAGTTCAATTGGTAGGATCTTCTACGAAGGTAGCTAGGGACGTTTGCATGTGGATTCCGTTCACCACGGACGTCGTGGTATCTGTAGAACGTGGTAGGATGTTTCGTCTCTTGGTACCGCGCATGCTGTTGAGAAGTGAGGAAGACCCAACCTTAATGTGCTGTCGAGGGATTTGGAATCCATTGTAGATCTCTCTGGAGGTCGAATTAAGCATCCGATCCGAGATATCCACCACGACATCGATGGGAACGCCGGCACCGGGCTAAGGTAGTGTTTTGACTCCGAGAAATACCAACCCGACAGGATCTTCGGAAGAAAGGGAAGATGCAGCGGAGCGCTTAAGCCACTGGATTCTCGGGTGACAGCGACGAGGCAGAGCCGCATTCATGTTTCCGCACGAACCAGTCTGGATCGAAGACGGAGAGCGTTCGGTGCCTTCACTCGAGCAGATCTGCAGCCCAATTTCCTTTATGAGCTTTCGCAATCGTTTCAAGAACCCAGAGGAGCGTGGCTAGTGAACACGGCAGTTTTTGCCAGGACCCGAAAGGCACGGACGGCCCTGAGAGGATGGTGAGACTTCCGACCGGTTACACGGCTGGCAGCGCTGGAGGCGGAATCGCGCATAGCTCCGCTGGCAGCGTTCATTGGGGGGCGCGATTTCGGGGGCAAAGGCGTACCTTACCAGCGCTGCCGAGAAGCGTGACGAGGCATCTAGACCTCTCGTGTCTCGGCGACGGCTTTGTACGCCGTACCTACTCAGGAGTGAACGGAGAGGGCTCGACATGCGAAAGTTCTAGGGCGCTGGAAAAGGCATGACGATGTTGCCGGAGAGCCCAGATTGGGTGTTCGTGAGTCGCGATGCACGTTTCCTTTGCTCTTCCCATGTGGCGGCTGAGATATGCTCTTTGATCAGCCCTACAAGTACTGCGACGACGGCAACGGTGCAAACTTGTGCTCTCCGAAATAGTGTTCTGCGCCCTCAGACACACCTAGTGAGCGTGCGCAGAAGTTCCTGGGCTCCCTGGCTCCTCGGAGTGACAGGCCGAAGAGCGCATTCACAACGACAACATGGTTCGCCCAATACTCCCCAAGGACGAGAATGTCGTGTCTCCAACGCCCGACTCAGCCCCAGAGTACAAGTCGAGCAAGAGGAGATGCGTGTCTTCGGCTTGTGTTCCTTTCAGGAAGAGGAAGAGCAAGGTACGCGCGAGCTCCTGCATAGCCCGTATTCGCAAAGCAATACCGTCATGATATCGAGTCACCCACCGCACTAGCGCCACCCTTCCAATTCCGAGCAAGGCTTTCATCGAGACTCGAAAAGCTGCATCGGGAACTCCCGATTGCTCCTACAATGGGGAATCTCACACCTCTCAGCGAAGAGGGTTGACTGTCAAAAATCGTCAGACGACTGTCATTGCAATTCTTCCCACTACCTCTACCCCTTCCGTCACCAACCTCATCACCCATTTTGACAATCGAGAAACCACCTAGTACGTTGCACGATGGATGCTGACCTGGATGCGTCGTGTAGTGTGATGGTGGCACGCCGTCGTGTTCAACATGCACAGCCGTGTATCACACGGAATGTGCCTACGATATCGATAGTGACCATCGACGAAAAGGGGCCCTCAAGAGGGACATCAAGTCGTTGCGAGAGCGCAATGGCGCGCTGGGTGTCATTGTCGCGTCGATACGCAGCCTGCCCGAATCAGATGTGGCCGACATAGTCTCGCACATTCGAGTCGACGATGACCTCGACGCTCTTGCTGAGTCTCTCCGGAGGAGTGTCAACTTGCCACGACAGTCCGATTCTCAAACGCTCGAGGCCGACGCGTTTTCCAACGAAAGAAAGCCAGCACTCAGTAATACCAGCGATGCCAGGCAGTATGGCCACACGTCATGCCTGGGATTGGTCACTGAAGATCAAGACATGAGTCCTTGGTCACCCATCGTCCCAGTGGCTCCTTTGGGGCTGTCGTGGACCTCTGTTACGAATGACGTAGAGTTCATCAACCATCTGATGAACCTTTACTTTACATGGCCACATCCTTTCTATCAGCTGTTTTCGCGGGAGTGCTTTCTTTTCGACATGCAGAAGGGTCGTACGAAATACTGTAGCGCACTGTTGGTCAACGCTATACTGGCCTGCAGTTGCCATTTCTCCGATCGAATAGCTGCTCGCGCGATCCCAGACGATCCTAGGTCTGCGGGCGACCATTTCTTTGCCGAAGCGAAGCGGATTCTAAACGAATACGAGACACCGGACTTGACCACAGTTCAAGCGTTAGGAGTCATGAGCGTGAGAGAAGCATCGTACGGCCGCCTTTAAAGCTCGAGGCTATCAGTACAAACCTGTCTATAAGGTCTTCCCAAGGAGGACTCTTCATGGTTTGAAGTTCGTTTTGCAAACTACGATAGACTGCTGTGTAACAGCTACACGAATGGGATTCCCCTCGTGTGCTCAAGTGAGCCGATCAACTCCTCTGTGGCCTTTGTTGGATGGTGAAGAGAGGATGCAGCAGAGAAACGTCGCCTTACGCCCACTACGCTCGCAGTCTTCGAACAATGGATGTTGTTCTGCTTTCCTATTACCACGCCTGTCCCAACCACACCATGCCTCTGGAGCTAATGACGTTTTTTTTGACATTGAGTTTTACTAAGAAAACGACTGAAACCGGAAAACTTTTGCTCCTCGTTACCCCTCTTCTCCATTAAGCTCATCTCTCCTCTCCTCAAGCCCTGCGTGCAACCTCCAGTTGGGCCATGCAAGAGGATCCAAAGATCCAGAAAACGGCAACAAAAGGAATGGTGGTCGTGGAACGTGTTGATGTCGATCCGAGTTGTCGGGCTGCGTGCACTGCCCAGCAACAGTAGTGATTGAGAGAGGAGTGAGGGTGCTGAAGACATATCGCCCATCTTTGTGTCGTGAACGGTTCCTTGACGTTCGACGGTTATTCTGAGTGACACCCAGCTCACAAGTTTGTCAGGTCTCAAGAGTTGGTCTTTCTGAAGCGCATGTGTAGGAAGGTGTCCGACAAGCCCATGGCGATGGTACGTAGCTCGGCAGCCATGGATTCGTCTTTGACACCATCCACCATAACCTTCGAAGCGCCTGCAGCGCAGCCATGGAGGAAGCGCATGAAGGTGAGAGCGATGTGGATTTGGCCATTGAATTCAACCATCTTGAACCAGCGGTCGAAGTTGAGAAAGTGGATGACCAAGACCTTCAAGCCCTGGTTGTCGACAATTCGCTCTCGGATGCCGCCGTCACGCCAGACCCACAACCAGTACCTCGTCTGGCTCAAACTGGTGTAAGGAACCATGGAGCTGGCCGGCATTTCCAGATTCAACTTGACGTTCTGGATACGGTGCGGAGCAGGCAAGTCATCGGGCGTTGTCGTGTAGAGTGCTCCTGTGCGCCAATGGTACGGGCCTTCAGGTGAGACGTAGAGCGGATCGTCGAAACGGTAGCCGAACGTGAAGTGCGAGTAGAGAAAGTCGGCTGCTTCGCTGTGTATCTGCTTCGATGTGCGCAATAGAGCAGTGACGCGTAGTGCTTTCTCTTCGTTCTCTTTTGTGTAAGTCCACGGTGCGTCTTCTTTAGTCGCACTCGTCAAGCGCCACCACACACGCTCACGTTTCACTTTGGGAACAAGGTTGATGCCACGCTCGACTCTACGCTTGAATGCCACTCTTGGGAGGAGTCCAATTGCTGGAAAGACATAGGAGAAGATCTTGAGACGCAACTCAACGGGCAGGCCTAGGAGTGTGGCCTCCGGGCGCTTCTCTAGAGCACCTACACACCGTCAAGTGGTCAGTCTCTCACGCAGAGCACATTCATCAAAGAAAGCTTACCTTTGCGTGAGAACGTGCACAAAGTTCGCGTCAAGGATGTTCGGAAGCGGGACCATCCTGTCAGAGGGTTGGGGTGTTCTGGAGCCGCAAGGGGCAACTGCTGGAGTGTTTGAGTGGCGCAGTGATCGACTACTACAGGTGTCACGCCCTGACGCACGCGAGTTGTGTCTTCCGGAGTCTCCATCACGTAGGCCTTGTATGATTCGCGCAAATACGAGACCTTTGTGATGAGCGGAGTAGTTTTTGTGACGGACAGGAGATGATGGCGGGGTCAAAGAGAAATCTGTGAAGCGTAGAGATATAAATTCAGAAGGATGCATAAGTGATTCGCATGTGACAAAGACGTATCAACAAGCGATAACGAACCCTCACCCTTCTACTCTATGAGAGTCTCCAATCTCGCTTATTATGTCGTCTTCCCCTCACCATCTTCTATGCATATCGAGCAGCGGGCACGTATACGTCTCGCCTTCTCGAGCCATATTGAGGCGCGATTGACACCTATAGGTGTGTTCGACTTGGCGATAGTACTCTAAGTTGAGATTGTATGCACTCCCGGTATTATCGAATTCTTTGTTTTATTATCATCCGGAACAGAGCAGTACGAAAGAGACTTGTAGCACAAACCGACACTGACAAGACTCTAGGTTCTTCCGACGCTTTACTTCCACTGGTGTCTGACACATCATTGAACCCGTGGTTTCTTCTGTAATCGGAATAGAGTCATACAAAGACAATGTATTGCGAAAGTTGACACTGACAAAAGTCCGACGTTCTCTCGACAGCCGGCATCTGGCCTGCCAGGAGAGATACCGTAGTGCTTGACACCACGAGTCCCGCACCGACTAACATTATCGACTCCATTACTGCTTTCACAGTCCGCAACAGAGCAACGCGAGGAAGACTTGCAGTGGGGTTTGACGCTGATGGAGCTCCTCAGTCCTTACCATGGCCTCGATCCGACCAGTTCTGAAAGGATACTTTGGTACTCCGCACGGCGGAGTTGGAAACGAACTATCAAGACCGATCGCTATTCAATACACTCCGGCCTATACTCCAACGCCACCAGTCTTGATCTTGGAAGAAACCGCGCGATGTTTGTGTTGCAACTGAGGTTCGTCCTCCAGCTGACGTCTGAATGGTTTTGCATGGAATTGCAGATATAGTGGCAGACCCCTTTGCTTGACTTGCCCACATCGAAGGTGCTGCAACTTTCGTCGGCGTTATGTAATCCGCCAATCCCAGCAAGCACGTCAGCCTCGCGTTGTATTGTGTAGACTAGTTTTGGAGCACACCCTCTGCGCCGTGTCCCTGCAGATCACGCTCTGTTGTCCTATCGAAGTTCGCTCTGGCGTCGCGGATCAGCAAGTGAGATCTCGCACGCAGCTGCGAATAACGTCAAGACGCAGGGTACACCTCTGTACTTGCATATATTAGCCGTCACTACGGACTCAGGAACATTGCTGTAACACAACGGAGCGTACAATACATCTTGGTCCTCATGGCCTCCAGCACTCGTCGAGTTGCGTTAGCCTCGCGCTCACGGTCTGTATCACCTGGACATGGAGACACCCAAGGGGAAGCCCACTCCTCTGAAGAAGTCATCCTGCCGAGACAGGAGAGCGTGACCTTCTCTCCGCATCTCTCGCGCCATCCCTCAAGGAACCAAAGTCCCGAAGATAGGTCTCGATTGCCGGAAACGTATCGGAAGATGAGCGGCTTACGGGATGCCGAGAGTAGTGCTGATGAGACGACTGCTATATTTCGAAGGGAGCGGGGAGGTGCGAAGAACTACAAGACGAGTTCTATGTCGAGAGTGGCTGGCAACTCAGTGACTGGTCTTGACGGGACGCAAGACGATGATGGTTTGAGAAGGCGGCCGAGCAGAAACAGTCAGCGGGATCGACCGAGTGGGATCGACGCTCAAGACGAGGCGAACGAAGAGCAGAGCTGGTGGAAACGCATGGCCGAAAAGTACGGCAGCGTGGAGCTCGAGAACAAGGGAAGTGTCGCTCGAGATCATTTGGCTCTCGGTATGCTGTTCAACATAGTCACTTGCATACACCAGCCACGTGCGGCATCCCAAGGCTTTCGACAGCACACCCCACAAGACGTACACTAACGAGACACTTGATGTAGAACGCACATTCCTAGCCTGGCTCCGCACCTCCCTCTCCTTCGCCTCCATCGGCATAGCCGTAACGCAGCTCTTCCGGCTCAACACCTCACTCGCCAACTCCTCCACCTCAGACACCCAAGCACCCTCTCAGCTAGCTGCCGCAGCCGATCGAACGCGGCTGAAACAAGTTGGAAAACCTCTCGGCGCGACCTTCCTCGCGATCGCGATCCTCGTCCTGTTCATCGGTTTCCACCGCTATTTCGAGTCGCAGCATTACGTGATCAGGGGCAAGTTCCCGGCCAGCAGAGGGAGCATCATCCTCGTGTCTGCTGTGGCGGGTGCGCTGATCATCACGAGTCTGGTGGTGGTCGTCAGTGTGGGGAGAGATGTGTTTGAGAAGCGATGA
>NAJN01001223.1:0-12949 GCA_005059845.1 Cryomyces minteri
GATTGGAAAGCCACACAGGAACTATATATTGTTGAAGCCGCTCTCTTCGCCTACAGATCCGAAGTGTTTGGACCAGCGAATTCACGTAAGATGAGAGATTGCAAGGGACTCCCGTGGTAAGGTTCTTTCAGTGGTTGTTAAGCGTGCAAGAACTTTCGCAACGATGCCAGTGGTTCTGAAGACCAGTGGACGTTCGCTTGCACTGGAATCCAAACCCTTCTTCGCTCTGGACGAAACTCCATAACCCTGACTATACCACAATTTCAAACTCACGAATTATCTTGAGCTCGCTGAGAGACTAGGCAAAATCCAAGCAGTTAAATAACATTCTTAGTATTCTGTTGTGCCACACGGCTTAATGCGCACACGTTTCTCTTGGTTAGAAGTTACGTATGGGATGGCTGTGAGATTCCAGCTGTAGAAGACCACGTTACGAGCCAGCGACCTTATATTGTCAGTCTGCATATTAAGATCTCTATCCGTCAAGTTTGCAGGATTGAGCCCGCACTCTACATCACTACAAGCATGTTCCTAGCCAAAACGCCATCCAACAAGTGATCTAGCGAGACCGACAACCCTACTCTACAAGTTGTCGATATTCGGAAACTCAATTATTGTCAACCGAAAAAGGGTTGACCAGTCGACAGGGCTAGAGCGCGCGCTTTTTTTTGTATAGGGGTCTTACTAAAAATGAGCTAGCATCCCTATAGCCTTAGATAGCGTATATAGCTCTTACTAATGCTAATAGTACTTATACCGTACATGAAGCTGCTATTTATCTATACAATTACGTTACTATACCTTCTAAGCGGTTACTAAAAATAGACCTAAAGAGGGCCGTTTATCACGTACCTAATAGGTAGAGCATAGCCGGACTAGTGCTAGAGCACGGCCGGAGTAGCCTTAGCTAGCTACCGGCTAAAAGGATAGGGAGTATACCTTTAGAGAAAAGCTTCTACGTACGTAGACTTTTTAGCTATTTGTCTTAATACTAGCTACCCCCTATACTTGTACCTATTACTTGTTACCTATCTTATAACACCCTTTATACCGCTACACTACGTCCTAGTACGTAGTAGAGCCTATAGTAGCTTACTACGCCGTTATTATAGTTAAGGACCTCTAGTTATAAGAGAGAAGCCGCTATAGAGGCTCTTAATCCTTTTCCTCCTTACTAAAAGGCTAAGGCTAAGGCTAAAGTAAGCGCCTCTACTCCTTATATTATCCCTCTAGCGTAAGCTATACCTCCTCCGTAGTAAAACTAAGCTTCTAGAGTAGGTATAGGTATAGTTAGAGGGATATTAATAGGATAACGGTAAGAGAGGCCTTAAAAGGCTATATAGTAATAGGAGTAGTAATAGTAGCGGTAGTAACGTTAATCACGACTATAGCATAACGGCACGATTATAGCTTTATTGTATAGACATTCTAGCACTAAATCACTACATATGGTACTGTCTGCGGCTGTGGGGATGCTAGCTCATTTTTAGTGAGCCCTTATATAAAAAAAGCGCACGTCTCTAGCCCTGCCGACTGGTCAATCCTTTTTCGGTTGACAATAGCAAGACGTCGCAAACTTCGACGATGCCCAGTTTGTGTCGACAGATGAGAGACTTCCTCAGTCAGCCCATCGAGATCGAGGTTCCCATCCGTAGTTGGCACAGCTCTCTTGCGGGATGAACGTTGTTGATGTTGAGTTCGAAGTTCTTGTGGCGGGTGTGTCTATGGTGCTTCGGCGCTGCCAGATGATGGTTAGAAGTAGTGAGCCATCTCGAGTCCAGCCCTCTTGAAGCCACACTTCACGTAGAAACCCTCATTCAATTCTGAACAGTCTAGAATCGTCTGTTTGCAAGCATTAGCGTCACCCTGTAGTGGCTGAAGAGCAGCGGGCAGAAAGGTGGGAGAGGTTGCTTGCCTTATAACATCCGAGTCTGTGAGCAACAAAGTCGAGAGCGTTGATAAGCCGCAACCCTAGTTTCTTCCCTTGCTGGTCCTTCGTGACTGCGATATCCTCAATGTGACCCACGAGGCCGCAGGTGTGTATGCTACAATTGTTGCCTCGTCAGATTCTGGAGCCTCTTTGCGATGAGTGTGTCAGTCCACTCACAACTTCCTCTCCACGACTAACGCGCCCGTTCCTACAAGCTTGCCGTTTCCGTCTTGGATGCACAGCAGATAGTACTCGTCGCTTCTTCTTTTCATCCAGTCGTATCTCTCATTCCACATTTCTTCAGTGACATTTCCTACGGTCGTCAAAACACCCAGCACGTCTAAGAAGCCGGCTTGATAGTCGTTTCGCTGCAAGGGTCGACATGTGTAGCCTTCGGGCAGAGCTTTCAGGACATCGGGAGATATGAGATCGGTGGAGAAAAGCGGTTCTGGATCTGAGGCCATTGTCGCTGATAGCCGGCAAGACGGTGTAATCTGGGTTGGCAAGTAGGGGAGGAGGTGTGCTGGATGGAGTGCGAGAGCTAGCCAATTGGTGTACTATGTGTTTGCAGAAGTGGTACAACGACGTTGCAAAGTGCGGCGGAGAAAGGCGATGTGTTTAAAGTGATGCTATTGTCGATTTAGGTGTTTGACAAAGAGGATCGGCGTATGTGTACCTGAGCACGTCACAGCACGGCGCGCCAAACGGTGCCTGAGATGCCGCCGAACCTTAAACATGGGATCAACTTTAAAACTCCCCAACACATCGGATTGGAGAGCGAAGGAGCTCTTTCGGTGTCAGCCTAGGTCCAGGAGATGCAATGCTGCGTTCGTTGTTAATCTGCGAACGCTCAATGCCATGCCTCGAGCTAGCGCATCATTTCTTGTTCAACAAAATCACAGCAAGTTTGCAGCCAAAGTTGAGTTGAAGTCAATTTGATAGCGTTGCGACTTGTCAAACGAACGTTCAGTATCACGGACGATCGAACTAGATACAGTTAGACAGCGACCCAAAGGCTAGCTGTGCTGGAAGTAGAGAGTGCGGTGAGTCCTTCATAGAGCCGGTCCAAGGAAAATGCTGTTTAAGCGACGGTCGGCCGAAAGGCGATCAGCTCGTCTTCGGTAGGTGCAGTGACTTCGAGAATATGCAGCGTAGGGTATACAGCAAAGGAGCAATCCCGCCAATCCAAGCAAGCAAGCAAGCAAACAAACACAAGATGAAAACGGCAGCCACACATATAGCTCAATTGTGTGGCGCGATGAGACTGACAGCGAAGACTTTTAGTAGTAGTTCCCGTGTGGTACGGCGCAGAAGATGCCGACAGCGATAGCAGAGAGGACGAAAGACGCGAGGATCGACTGCAGGAAGATGGTGTCTTGGATCTGTCGGAGAGCAGGCTCCTGAATCCAGACTTCACGGTCGAAGACCTTGCGGATGACATTGCGCTTGTCGTACTTCGCAACCCATGGCTCGTCTTCGTAGCTGTTGCTTGAGGCGCTTGCGAGGGTGTCTGTAGACTGATTCTTCATCTCCACATCGGTGACCTCATCGTCTTCGCCGGCAAAGAGTTCCCATGGACGAAGGTGACGGTGGTGCATACCGTGAAGGACCTGTAGATGTCAGGACGTTGAGATCGTACGAGACGACGATGCTGACTTACCACACACATGCCCTTCCAAGCCGCGATCAGGGTGGAGATGCCGATCAGGAATCCGATGATAGGTAGAACCCGCCATGCGCGCCCAGCACTGCTGAGTGTGATGAGGAGACAGCCGATGAGACCGACGGTGATACCGCCGATGCCGAGACCGCGCGCAAAGATAACACGAGCGCGGTTGCCATTGCAGATGGTCCAGCGGATGAAGTTCGGATGTGCCTGGCACCGTAGAGACCATTCAACAGTGGTCAGGACGCTTTGGAATGCCGAGGGATGGGTGGTGTTCTCCAAAGCGTGAAGAAGAGCAGTCCTTTCCCTGGAGGAGAGGTTCAACTGGCGGGCGCCACCATCGACAATGTAGATGGAGATGATTCTGGCGATCTCTTCCCGGTAAGGTTGGACAGTGACTGTGAGAAGATGAGGAGTCGTCCTCCTTAGGGTCTTCGGAGATCAAACTTACAGGGCTGCCACTTCAGGCCCGCATCTTCAAATGCTCCCTCCGCCTTCTTGTGGTGGTTGTACTGCTTGCTCGAAAGCCACGCCGTGGATTTGTCGTCTCCATTGCTGGAGCCGTAATCGAAGGACCCATTTTCACGCTTCTCGTCTCCTGAGGGTGTACGTGGAGGCGTGTGGAACGGGTTGGACTTCTCAACTTCGGAGACCCTCGGTCCATCGGCGAAATCGGTGCCTTTGAGAGCGACTGCAACACTCGGACTGACTTTCTTTTGACGGCCAAGTTGGGCACCGGCAGCTTCCGCCTCAGCTTGAGCAAGAGTCCATTCTGGAGATAGAGCCCTCTCGTGCTCCGGAAGATTTGAGAAACGCTTAGAGTAGTCGCGGTGCCAGAGGAAGAACTGGAGGTTCTCTGCGGCGTGCTCGATGTATTTGAGGTAGTTCATGAAGTCGCGAACGGTGCAAGGCTGTTGAGTTGCTCGTCAGCAAGAGGCTCGACACACACAAGGGTCAACATGGATTTGAGGGTGAAGTGCTCGGTTTGACAGAATAGTCTAGAGACTGTGTGGTTCACTTCGGGAGCTTCACTAGGAAGGAAAGTTCTCACTCACAGGACAGACACCGCCAGCGATGATGCGGTCGAAGGACAAAGCATCGGGAATGCCACGTGACGAGCCCGAGCTGCCAGAGTGGATGGAGTCATTGATCGACTTCTGCTTCTCGTCTCCACTCATGGAGTCACGCGACGAGCCGCGGGAGACATAGGACGGACGGCGGTAGGCGAGCGTGTAGACCATTGTGAAGGATTGAGGATGTGGTCGATCAGAAGAGGATGGTAGTGACAGTGAGGTGAGACACAGAGGTAGGGGAGGTACAGACTGCCTTAACGCAGGGCTCGCGCAGGTCGAAGGGAAGAAGAGGAAGAAGAAGAAGAAGGAGAGACGGGAGTATGCGAGGTAAGAAAACTGAAGTGAAGTAGGTCGAGGAAGTCGATGTGGATGATGAGACGGGCGGTCTGCAGTACAAGTACTAGCTCCCCGCAACACGCGATTGGCAGGAAGCCGATGCCGTTGCCGAGCGTGGCTGTCTCGAATGGGTCCTGACAAGAAACGTTTGCTTGTTTGCTCCGCTCTGCTGCACAAAAGAGACCACTTCAGTCGGCCCAGGTAAGGCAAGACAAGGCAAGGTAAGGTAAGGTACGTCAAAGTTTTGCAGTCTTTGGGGGAAGCGGGACGAGTGGCTAATATAGCGCAGCATGTACGGCAGAGGTACTCGTCTTACACTACTGGCGATGCTTTCTCCAAGGTTTCGCTGGGGGCTTCGATGGCTTCCCACTGCGCCATCGAATCATCGAGCCTGATCGGCGACGCTATGGCCTGCCTCCACTGCTCTGGGATCCACGGATGCCAGAGGCGCCCAGTTCTGCACCTAGACGAGACGCTGGTAAAGCCCTCCAAGCCTCCCGGCCGCGCAGCTCGTAAAGTAGCTACTCTTTAGGAAGTCTCTCCCAACAGTGCTCGGCCAGTCATCTCGATCTCGAATGGTGCGGCACTGCACTAGCACATCACCTTTTGCACGGCCCAGCGTTACAGAGCCTGCAGACTGGCGGCTGCGGGATGGGCCAGAAATGTCGCGCATGTCTCTCTGCAGGATGAAGGGGCGACGACGCCGGTGCTCCAGGGACCGCTACAGTACCTGCGAAGGCTGGAGAGGTTGTCGAATTGCTACACAGGCAAGCGCGCCGCAGTGGGCAATGAACTCGCGGGTGGCGGAGGCCACCTTGCTTGAGGCACCAATCATTCATCAGACTCGTACCTTTCCGAGTCAGTTAAGACGGAGGAGCTCTTGGCGCGAGGTGACAGATGTTCGTCGGAGCCGGCAACCTAAGAGGTCTCCTACCTTCGTCGTCCTCTCATAGCGTGAGGGTTGCAGTTCGTCAGCATGGGGGCGTGTCGATCAATCGTCTCCAGCAAGTCTACTCGAGTACTCCCGTAGTAGTCTTTCAGTTCAGCTGTTGCGATCAAGCCCGCCCCTAGTGTCTGAGTGCATCGTCGACCTCTGCTCAAGCTGCGTTTCCTGCCGACCAACTCGTGCTCGTGAGGCAAGTCAAGAGCTTCGCTGGACAAGCCTAGAACCATCACCCGCCACGCCCCTGTAGCTGTCCGAACCGTACTTGGCCGCGACGACACGTGCTTGAGCCGTTTCATCGACAGACGGACCACTCAATCAGCCAGCCACGCATTCCGCGGCAAGCCACCGTACTGGTCTCGCGTGTCAACCGACAACCTTGAACTCTACACGACGGTGTTCCTGGCAGACGCTTGTCGAATGTGAGATACTACGACCTGTATCTATGGTAGGGGCAGATGCAAACAGACGTTGAAGAGACACATCAAGCGAGATTCGACGTTACTCGCAGCATAGCTAGTGAGATCGATTGACTGCGGCTTGCCAGCAGAGCGCGGCTTCGGCTAGAATCCCTCAGGATCAACAAGGTCTATCAGGAGCAGTAACATCTACCGTGGCCCAAATCTCATGCGCGGGCCTTCGCCTATCGCCATGGCTCGTTCCCGCTGCTTCGCTGGCTATCGCCAATCTGGATGCGCACCCGTCGTCGCGCTTAGTAGCCACAGGGATTGGATTTGAATTCTGTTGCAGGTGCTCTCGTATGGGAACGGCACGGCATTCTTGCCCACAGCACCATGCAACAGCAGAGCATGACCTGCAACTGCGAGGGATCAGGGTTCGGTGACGGAAGCCCCGGATGAGACATGTCAAACACCCGAGGGTCCCTTGGCAACATGCTGCACTCCCGCTTGCTCTGGAGCAGACATCGTCCGAGTTAGTTACGTGCGTGCATGTGGCCCGTCAGTCCTGAGCCCATCGATCCAGTTGCTGCATTCGAGTCAGGCAATCCTCATGGCTTGCTGTTCCTCTGCAAGTGGACAGCGAGTCCCGCGGATTGCAGATTAGACACTGGCTGCCAAGGCCAAAACGGCGCGACCTGGTGGAACCCTCAGATCACCAGCCGCCGCTTTCCACCGCCGGCCACAAGTCCGTGTAGCGTGGAACACCCTGGAACCCGCTCGCCTTTGTCTTCGACACTTGGGCCCCTACCTTGCCTTGCCCTGGCCTTGCCTCGCCGTATGTCGTGCTGCTGATACGGAGCGAACTCTGGTACTGGGACAGTCCATGTTGGACCGGGCTTGGGGCGCTTGCAAGTCGCTGAGCTTACGAGGTCTGGACCGGTCTGGCGACAACAGTGGGGACGACAGTGCACGATTCTTACATTGTACCTACTGCGAGTGGCATCGCCAGACGTCGGATTCGCGCCACTGCTCTGGCATGACTCGCCCTCAGGGGCCGTGTAGTGTTGTCTCCTCCCTCTCTGTCTCTTCTCCGTCACGCAACACGCATCACGTTAGCGCAAACAGGAGTTGGTCGTCCGGTGTCCACTGCGAGCGCGCTCACGTCGTTTGGATTGGGTTTCGAACTGCATCAATCTCTAATCCATCCGAGAATTGCAATTTGATCAAAAGGTCCAGAACACTGCTATTCGATGATGTTACTGCATCTGATCCGAACCGTGTTTCACGAATGCGGTTGACCTTGCAGCTCTGGCTGCTCTTGTGATACAACGTCGGCTGGCAATTCCATCATAGTGCAGACAGTTGCAATGGAGCACCCGTGTCCTACACAAAGTGCATTCGGAACGTTACCTTAATCCGCTGCGCCTATGGCGATACGTGGAGCAGTCGTGCGGAAGACTGGCGACATGTGTTCTAGGTCTCAGAGGCACACCTCACCCCAGCGGAAGACGAGTCCAATGCCGAGTGAAGAGCTGCCTCAAAGCCACTCGGCAGTGCATCGTGTGCCAACGGTACAGGAAACAGGGGAAGCGAGCTTCTTAACAAGCGTACTTCCAGCGTTTTAGCAGCCTCTCATTGTAGGCATAGAGCTTCCATCTGCGCCTTGACTTCACCGAAACACAAAAGCAACGATGTCGTCTCTTCACCCTGTTCACAGGTACAATTCACGACTCCATGTCTTGGCCGAGGAAAGAGCTACCTGCTGGACTGCAGCTCTGCTCGAGGAAACCACATCCCGTCAACGGCCATGTCCTGATCTGCAATCTACTTAGATGGCATGGCTGACGAAGGCGTTTCTAGGCCCGCGGTTTTGGATCTAAGGCTGTACGCCTCAATCATGAATCCATGTATCTCACGTTCTGTGGACAGCGTCCGGCATATGTATATACTCCATGTGAGTTGAACCGATACGGGCATAAGCTCCTTCAGCCCTCACACTTTTCTCCGCCATGATGCGGTACTCGTAGAGTCAAAGCCGACTCCGTAGGCAGTTACAACCTGCGTCCTTGGTTGTTACTTGAGAGGCCTCCTTCTAGACTGCTACAGTGCATCGGACGATACTCCCCTCGTGTCCAATCGTCCGAAGTATTGTTCTCGCCTCCATCAATCCGCCTTCCACTCCCACTGTTGCCCTGAGTTACATGAGGCTCACACGTGTAGTTACCTGCGCAGGACGCAAGAGCTTCAAGAGCTGGTCATCGGCACTTCTGAGATACTAGAGCGTTGTTCCACAATTGCCCTACCGCGGCCTTATCCAAACACTTCCCGATCACGACTCATTGTACTTACAGCCCCAGTCAGCCTGTTAGGCCGCTTGTCTTCCTAGGTTGATCCGCCCAACAGAACCCCACTCGTGCTGGTCCCAAGACAGCAGGGTTCAAGCTTGACAGCCAGCGTGGGTACTGAGAAAGGTCAGACGATGCCGGCTATATCCTCCATTCACGGTCGGACTGAAAACACAATGAACACGCATAAAAACAGTCGGCGGAACGAGTCTCCTCTCGGACCATAGAAGCCGTGTGAGATCAGACGTCGTCACTTGGCTCCACGCGACCGCTGCTTGATGATGTCGGTCTTGTGATCCTTCGCAGCGAGTAAGATTCGTTCCACAGCTGAGAAGCATGTCCGTCTCTGGGCAGAACATTGTCTGCCCACTATTGGCCGTATCAGCTCATCTTCCGTTGGCAAGACCGAGGGTTCTATCACTCTTTCGCGTGCGAATCTTGCTTCATCACTATCATCTTGCTCCCGCATCTCCTAAATCGTTGAGTGTTCTCTAAGTGAGGACAGCATAGATCCTTCAATCAACCCTCAACAGGTACAACATCAGCCCTTGCCTCACAAGAGCTGCTGCTGTTTTGTATCAGAATCTCGACAAGTCTGCAAACACCGAAGAAGAGAGCGCCGTTTGCCTCGCACGTAACACTACTTCGCACTTGGAACCCGAACCGCGACTCACGCTTCTAGTGTCATCGACGGTGTTGTACTGCCGGATCAACACACTGCAGATGAGAAATTTGCATCTGGAGCAACGTCTCAACAACACACCGCGACGAGGACGTTAGCGGACAGAAAACTCTATGGTGAAATTACTCGCCAACAGCGTCTAGCAATGCCGATACAAGCCTCCCAACACATGGCACTTCGACCGAGGACACTGCGTTTGTAGAGGCCCCATAAAACGAAGATCACACCCCGGGAATAGCTCTTTGTGAACTTCACAGTCGCGGCGTCGTTGCATGTCATCACAGGTGTAATCCGTCTGTCATGTCTGTACGTCGTTCGAGACAGAATCAATAGCTCAGACCCTTCATGCTAAGCAGTGTACGCCGAGCTGTTCCTCTCAAGTCGGGAGAGCCTTGCGTCCTCTGTTGTGTCCAAGTCCGAGCCGCGACTATCACTGGCCCCTTCTCGACCCTTCAGCCAAGCGGCCTAACAGCTAGCCGGTACCAGATGAGGTGCTCACCTCTTCGCAAACCCTGCGGAGCCTCATACCAGCACACCGCCCCCCCCCCTTCCGTCGGCCGAGTCCTGAGCCTCTACCTCCGTGACGTCTGTGTCCCTGCGAGCACACAGCAGCCTCCTTCGCGTTCACTCGCTCGAAGCATCATCATCCACTTCAACCCAGTCGGATCTGACCGCCCTTTCGAACGATGTCACCGCCTCATTCGCACGCATTCTCCTGCCTCTCGTCGTCTCTCCGTCGATGTTCCTTCCCAGTACACTCGGACGGGCCTCTATTGCTCACTCCTCCTCCACTCGTTGCGCTATGCCGTCTACATAGGGTGTGAGGGAAACTGGGTGGTGACGATGGGGAAGAGCAGAGACTTTCAGTCGGCCCTTCGCGGCGTCGACTCCCTCTCCCTCTCACAGTACCCGTATTATTCTCGGTGCAGCAGGACCGCGCCTTTGTCCGTATTAGCTAAAATAACGGGCAGGGGAGTGCTGTGCTGGGCGGTGGGCTGTCTATCCCGTGGGACGAGAGCAGCGTAGGCTACAGTCGTGCAATCGTGTCTTGTGGAAACGGATACGCTCAAAGGCCAGTGTGCGCAGGGGACCGGGGCGTTTTGTGTCGGTGTCGAGATCCGCAATTCGGGGGCTGTAGCGTCATCTCAAGGTGCCGACGGCCATGTCAGCATTGCGTGAGCGAGATGCGAGACACGGGTTATGGAGACATGGGAGACGCTACAGTCAAAGACTCGACAACTGCAACGGGATGAGGGACGGCAAGAGAAAGGGGCCCGTATCTGTGCAGACATGGGTGAACAGCATAAGTGACGGGTCGCTTGAGAGAAGCGAATGCTGAGTGACTTCGCTACCTAACGTAGTACGAGCACATTTCAAAGACGTGCCTGTGGCTCATGGGTGCTCCGCGAGCAACTTCAGCTACTGTCCCTCCCTTGTCATGAGCGCCAGAACATGCAAAAGCGATCCCGTACGTCCGCCGTTCCGAACGCAATTACGATGCATACTGTCCCGTTTCGCTCCTTCCCGTCTCCTCTCGGAAACGTGGAGCACGCTATCCATCTCCTCGGCCCACCCTATAGCGCCGCAGCAACAAGTCCCATAACGCCCGCAAGCGCACCGTAAGAGTACGCATAGACAGCGCTGCCCGCCGCTCTCGACGACGTCGCCGCGGCCGCCGAGCCGGTTGCGCTAGCCGAGCCCGATGCCGCTGCTGAGGCGCTGGCGGACGTGGCGCTGGCGCTGACGGAGAAGTCGGAGCCGTTGGCGTTGACGGCGGCGCCGGTGAGAGCGGAGGCGGTGACACCAGTGCTGTTCTGGCAATTTGATGCGAATTGGGAGGAGCTGAGGGGGGTGGAGGTGAAGGTTATATCTGCGCACTGTGAAGGCGGGGGATCAGTCGATTGTTTGTAGAAGGTGGGAAGGAGGATTGGTAGGTTTCGAGAGTCGGAAGAGGGGGAAATTTGATGAGAGGGCTGAGACTGAACGGAACGAATTGGAGAGCGGAAGGGAAGACGGCGAGGAACTCACGTTGTACAGACCACCACTAGGATCCCCGTTCGTCACAACCTGAATTGTCGCATTCATACCCGCCGTGACATTCAAACCAGGCGGTAGCACGACATCACCCATACAGAAGTTCTGCGGGCCCTGCTCCTGGAACGTGGGGACGAGCACGATATTGAAGTTGCTGCCCGGATCGTTGCCCAGCGCCAACAGCACCTGAACCCTGGACTGCGTGTGGCCGATGTTGAGCTGGATGGGCGCGCCCGTCATCGGCCATTGCGTGCGGTTCGAGGAGACGGTGTTCTGGCCGCCGCATGGGAAGGTTCCGAGCGTGTCTTCGTTGAAGCCGCGCGCGGCGGGGTAGACGAGGTTGAAGTGTGCGGAGGCGAGCGGGAGAAGGGCGAAGAGGGAGAGAGGGAGGGTGAGTTTTGAGAACATGGCGCCGGTGGTGGTGGTGGTGGCGGTTGCGGTAGAGATCAGGGGCGTATGGGTTGCTTCGATGTCGGTGTGCTGGGGAGTGATGGACGAGGGAGATGGGGTACTTGTAAGACGTGACGCCGTAGGACTCCCGTGGAGTTGAGAGAAGAGATGAGCTCGGGGGGAGCGTGGGGCAGCTCGTGGTCAAAAGAAGAGGCATGGTCAGCATTCCAGCCAGTGTAGCGACTCGGCCTTCGTCCCTGAGAGCAAGAGCATCCAGCTAGCCAGATCGAGTAACCTGAGTGCATTCCGGGCCCCGTCGCAGCGCCATCGCCTTTCCGTGCTCTGTGTTCTGCCATAACTTGACGTTACCTCGAAGGCCAAGCATGTGTGGTGCATCCCTCGAGAGGCTGATGAGGCAGTTTGAGCAAGTTAGGTCAGGTACTCTGATCAACGGTGCCCGACAGGGGTCCGGCACATGCGGCTGACTTTCGGCCTTCCGAGCAGCCGCTGCATGCACGAGGTGAGTTGGGGTCCAAGGCCCAAGGGATACGGGATCTGGCCGTGGGAATGCCTTGGTGGTCCAGCGCCGCGGGTGGGCTGATCTCACGAGAGCTGAAGATGGAACACAGCGTCTGCTTCGCCAAGTTGTGTGATTGTAGGCCGAGTTGTGGGATATGATCCTCACGTGATCAAAGGCATACACACACAAGAACCGAAGACTGAATCTTTGGAGAATGCAAGTTGCTCTATACACGAAGGGGTGTCGTCGCTGCGTGAGGCCTTGCGCCTTCTACCGTGAAGCCAGTTCCTGTAGAGTCCCAGACGCCCTGGACGCCATGCCAATGTACACGTACCCTGTGTAACATTCCTCCAACGGATTGAAGTAATAATTCAATCCCCGAATCAGTGATGACCCTCTTCCACCTGGGCATACCGCCCCACTAGCAGTTCTCCCACAAACGTCCCCGCGAGTATGGAGAGAAAATAGCCAACGTTCAGCGTCATGACCGCCAGCATCCTATGAGTCTTGTCAGCACGAGCAAACAAATGTAGACGATGCTTGAACTTGCAGCAGGTATCCGACACCCGCCATGATCGTCACCAACACCGCTCTCGGCAGATCCACGGTGAACCTCCACGGCTGCACGC
>NAJN01001224.1:0-12947 GCA_005059845.1 Cryomyces minteri
GCGCCGCCGCTCTTCGGACAGCTGCAGCTGCAGGACGTCGACGCTCTTGGCTAGGCGCGCAAGTTCGGCCAGGGCGTGTTCAAGCTCTTCGGCGGTGGCGAAGGGTGTCGTCCGGCCGCTGAAGCAGCCGGGTTGGGGTTTGCTGCTGCCGCTGAGGATCGTGCTCGTCACGCTGGGGATGCGCGGGACGGTGACTTCGCGGGCGAGCGCCGAGTAGCGCAGGATCTGCGAGGTGGCATTGAAATCGCCGACGGGGTCGGCGGTCACGATCATTATTGCCTTTTGTGGGCGGTGGTGCTGGGGGACGTGGTGGGTTGAGCTGTTGCTTGAGAAGGAGGGGAAGGAGTTGGAAAAGAGGAGTTCGGTGAGTTTGCACTGGCGGAAGGGGACCACGTTCTGCTTGTTGCTGTCCTGGTTGTCGCTTTGCATTTGCATGCACTGTCCGAGGTACATTAGGGATTCGTTGATCTTGCCTGCTTCGGCGAGAGTTGCGCCTGCAGTCTTCGCGTTTCTTGCTCGCTCGGAGCCTGAGTTCATAAGTCAGTAATGGCTGTGAACGAGTCGGGAACGTTGATGCTGTACCAGCCAGATCTACAACAGTCAAGGTACTGCTTGTCCACGGACCGAGCACGGTACTTCGACTCCTCTTCTTCACCTCAATGCAAAAGAAACCATGACTCCGTGAGCTGACGGCATTGCTACCAGTGCCAGCAACCTTACGTTCCAGCAAGCCGGTTTCGAGTACCATCAACGCTTCATCAAGACTGCCGCAAACGATCTTTCTCAGTCCAGCCACGACCTTCCGGTCAGGCGAGTGCTCCGTAGACTTGAACAGTAACGCCCTCCTCTTCTGCATAGCACCTTTCGAAACGACAGATCCTGAAAGAAGGTCGAAGATTCGATCGTTGTAGACCTCGTACATGCTGATCACGATCGCGTACTCCGCCGTTCGGTCGACTGCTACTGTCACATCGTCGACCACAGGATACTGAGGTAATGTGGACGGTCGAGGTATGTAGCGCTTTGGCGCGCTGGATGCCATGAGGTAGGAGGAGTCCTTTATATACGAAGTTTTCATCTTAGCTATACTTCTCGTAATACGAGCGAACCCTATCACGGTTCTGATACTATGTTTCTTGCGGGTGGGAGACCCGTTGTTGGAACAGTGTAACGCGTGAAGAGACGAAGCAGGAAAGACACCCTTTGAAGATGGATGCATAGGTGTTGATGGCGAAGTAGAATGATTGGATGGGACAAGTGAGGGTGAGTGTGGTTGGTGGCCTACCAGCATTGGTGTTGCTGCCCTTGAATTTCCACGCTCAGAAACACCATCAGTGTATATGTTGTCCAAGAAGGCAGAGGCGGGCAGTAGATGCGCCTCTGATACATCTGCCACTACTAATGAAGGGAACGCGGAGTGCGTCGTCGCTGAATTGACGAGTTGAGAAGCCGGTGCATTGGTAGAGGATGTCGAGCGCGAGCTGAGTGAGACCGCGTTGAGTTTTCGATCCTAAGATTGTGTGACTCTACGGATCCATCAGTTTCTTCTTTGTGGCTTTCTCTGTTGCCGATATACCTTGCCGGAGCCTGTCACCCCCAGTGTCGCAAGCAATCCATCGCGTCCTTCTCGTCCCTCTGGTCCAAGGACCCCTTCAATCAACGGCAATACACCTGTGCCTTTGAGAATATCCAACTGTGCTGCATCTTCCTCAAAGACTCTTGTGAACGCAAATCTCTCCACCGCTCTCTTCCTGTAGTCCGTTGCTGGGGGCTTGATGGTGATGTGGGTTGGTATGCTCGTGGCGGCGCTTTCGACATCGAGGAACCGTTCAGCAGCGACAACGGTAGACGGACGCAGACGGAGGTAGACTTCGAACAGCGAGGATGATGGTCTTGGGGGAGGTTCCATAGCAGTTCACTCGTTGCCTGTCTTGCGTTTGGCTTTTGACGACATTGTTGGTATCAAACCCATGATGTTGAACGTAAACAGACTACGGCGGACCGTTGCCGCGCAGTTTCCTCGTGGCGACAAGCAGGCCGAGACGACGCATCCGCTCGTCTCATGTGCCTGCAACTACAAGTCCCATGAACAGCCCGAAGTTTTCATCAGATTTTCAGAAGAGATCGCCCGAGTCTAAAGTTTGTAGACGAAATTCTCGGTGTATCAACATACGGTTCACCTCATCTGGTCATCGAAAGATGCAGAGCCAGCCCCGTCTTCAACCCTGAGCTGTTCACAGCGCGAATGGACTGAACCCGTCATCTTCGTCACCAGCACTTGCCGCAAGCCTTGCTTTCTCCACTTTGCCTACTTCCTCTTTCTTCCTCTCCTTGGCCGCCTTTATTCTCACTCTCCTTTCAACCCTCTTATCCACCCTGAGCCTCGCCTTTCTGACCGGTGGCATGTATCTCCCTCTCCCAGTTCCTGACCCAGAAGCGGCAGGGTTGAATAGAACCCCACTGCTTCCGACCTTGTCATCTCCGTTTTCAGCACCTTCCTCTCCGTCATCGGACCTCTTTTCTCTCCTTGCAGACTTGTTGGCCCATCTCGTTACAAATGCAGCCAGCCTGCTTCTCTTGCCCGCATAGACGCTGTATTGCTCTCGAGGGACCTCGCCTTTGTTCAGGAGCCGATCGTAGACGCCAATGACTGTCTTGAAGAGCTGCACAATCTCCTCACGGCCGAGATCCGAAAGGTCTTTCCACGACGCTGGGCCGTACGACATCATGCTCTTCATGTTGTTCATCGCATTCTCCAGCCGCTCCAACGCCCCTATGATAGTCCGCCCGTCATTGGACAAGAGCGCGAGTTCCAGATATATGCCCGTAGTCGTCGGATCTGGATCTTCAAGTGTGTTTTGCATGATATCCATTACGGCATTTGCGTGGACCATGACATTGATGTTGTTCTTGTCCCTCATGCAGCAGCTCATTGCAATCCTGAAAGTCTTTTTCGTAAGCGTAAAGTCTGCTTGAGCCATTTCGTTGCGCAGAAGCTCCACCACTTGTGCTGATGATCGATATTGGCGCAGCATACGGAGATACATATGGTAGTTGTCTTGATCAGGTTTGATAGCGTAGGTGTGCTGGTCAGTGAGCAGATTCCAATACTCGGATGCTGTCTTTTTTGTGACCATTTTCAAGCAGGAATCGAGAACGAGGGAGAGAGTGTTGTTGGAAGGAGTAGCGTAGGCAAGTGAGTCGCCATGGAATCTGCGGCTGGACGATGTGGCAGGTTTGACCGTGTCGAATTCTCCTCCAGGACGAAACTCGTCGTCCTCATGGGAGGCCGGGTCGCTCTCCAAGCCTTCAGGAGTGTATGGAGCGCGCATCTTTGGAATTTGAGACGACTCGCGCGCTTCTGTTCCCAGCCGTGGGACTAGGCGGGGGATGTTCATCGTCTGCTCAATCAACGACAAAACATCATCCCAGTCTCTCGGTCGACTACCGATGAGCAACAGTCTTCCCATGGAGCAAACCAAGCTCTCGTCAATAAATATGCTGCCTTGTCTCCACTTGCCAACTATGTCTTCCCATATTCGCCGACCTTCAATGATGCCCTTCTCCCGTCGCTTAACGGCTTGTTCCTCAGCGACATTGGCTGTCTCTAAGAGTGCACTGTGCCTAATAGCGTTGATGATTGTAGTATAAGTAAGGTTGTCTGCTGCTCCAGGGCCTTTCTCCGGAATCTTGGAAGCAACCCCCCAAAGGGCATCCATATCATTCGAGCGAGCGCAGACCTGGAGTACGGCATTGGTGTGTATAGTGCTTGGCGGAACCCTCGAGTTGGGCGCAGACATTGAGTGGTAGAGAGACAAGGCCTTGCCAAGACTTTGAGAGAAGTGGGAGTGGTTTGCAAGGCCTCGGATAAGTAGGAGGTACGTGTAGGAGTCAGGACTCTGCGCCCGCTTCTTCATCTAAGTGTGCTGTCAGCAAGTGGTCTTTCGGTGAAGTCAACTCTGCAATACCTCGTTGTACGTCTTCAATGCTGCATTGACCTTATCTCTCGACATCTGCCAATCAATGACATGGTTCCAGCTAACGGTGCATTGCATGTCCTTGCTCGCAAGCCGGACAAGTGCATGTGCTTTCTCTTCATCGTTCTCCCTCAGCACCTGCCGTACGTGATCCGCAAGCTTCAACGGGTCCTTCAAGTATTTGAGCTCTGCTCTGAGGCGTCGCTCGTCCGGGTCTATGTGTAGTCCCTCATGAGGGTCTCGTCGGACCACCGCTGCAACTTTGCGATCGATGCGTTTGATTGGATCTTCGGCCTTTCGAGCTCGTTTCAGCGTCGACGCTCGTTCTTGCTGGAAACCATAGTCAGGCCTCCGAACCGCTACTGCTGTTGCGTATCCACGACGAAGCGGCAGTGTGCGTAGTGCACCTTGACTACGCGGTCGGACTGCTGTGGCGCCTCGAATGATAGCACGCAGGCATCGAATGAGGCAGGCGTGACAGTCGAGCATCGACATATGGAGTGCGTTTAGCAGCGGGTGGGTGTGTCTCCTAAATTTCGTCGGAGGTCGCAAAAGATGCAGTCACGTGGCAAATTCTCAACATGAGATGGAGGTCTCGAGCCGCGAGCAGTTCAAACTCCCGACAACAGTGCATCCTCGACGCATAGCACGTTCTGATCTGAGCCCAGATACTACGTGACTACCACAGAATCGTAAGAGAATGTCTTTGCTTCTGCAAGAAGCAGGTTTTTGCGCCCTGTCGCCCTTGTTCTTCGTGGATGAACGAGACCTACAACCAAGTTGCGCTCATCTTCTACAAGACACAGACATGCAGAGCTCAAGGGACAAAATCGACCCCCACTTGTGTGCAGCTCTCTCAAGATTCCTTCTTTGTACGTCGAACCGGATCATGGATTTCGACAGCTACTCTTATCACTCACTGGGCTAGAGGGAGTAAGCCAAGTCCAGTAGAAGGTCGTGCCGCACCGGAGAACATCCAGAGGCAGACCGCAGCGAAGATTGAGCGGAAGTAGGCTTTGAAAGAGAACGAACATGTCACCATGGTCAAGGCAAGGCTGCAGATTTGCGGAGAGAGGCTTTCCAAAGAAGACGAAATGATCATGATGGTGTAGGCCAGACAGAACACTACGTAGAACGAATTCTAGGGCGCGGATCATGACCGCAAATGCGTTCAACCGACGCTATGAAACCCTGGGAATCCAGAATAGGAACGTCGTATCCAAGATTATTCAGGACTCTATGTGAAAGACGCACATCTAGCACGTAGAAGCCCTTGCTCTCCAAACGGAAGCCGACACTACAACAAAGAGAAGTTGGCAAAAAGCAAAAGCGGAGGCAGGCAGAGACTAGGCAGCACGTAGTCTCCAGAACACTTCGCTTCGTCGATTGAGCGGCTGAACAGTGCCGCAAGACTGCACAAGCAAAAATTGAACTATCTGCGAAATTGACCCACGCTCAACTGGCTAACGCAACTAGCATCATCCCGTTATCCTCTTACCACATTCTATCAACTCCGCATTCACTGTCCCTTGTGCCCTCAACCCTGTTCCCGTCCACCACCTTATTCACGTTCCGTCAATCATCACTTCGTCAACGTCCCAGTCCGAGAGATGGACATTGGAAGCTTGTTGAGATGAGCAGGTTAAGACGAGAGGACACCTCGAGATACAGGTCACTCACAGTACGTCGTGACGAGAGAGAGACATTGTCACATGCGTGGGAAGCAATGACGAACTTGCCCACAAAATACGACGATCGAATTTCGGTAAGAAATTATACCTTACTTTACGCTCAATTTCATGCGTTTTCGCCCCTATAGTGCTCTTGGAAACAGCCAGGTTGAGAGAGCAGAAGTCACAGGAGCAGTATATTTGTCGAGATCCTGTTCCGTCCTTTCAACCATCAATGTCTTGAGGCCATGCCGAGACTGCTAAGATCCGCCTTACAAGGCGACGCAGACCCACGGATACAGTACCTCACCTTAGGTTCGTCCCGGCCCGACCCTTGCCGACGCCATGGCGCTGCATACAGCACATGACCCGAGCATCGAAAGCCACACCTTTTTCGTCTCTACATGAACAACAACGCATAGAATACGACGGTCAACAGCACACGCATAAAGAACCAGGCGTAGCTGTAGATCATGAAGTGACCAAGACCGTCTTTGGGCCGAGCAGATTGCTCTAGAGGGGACAATGTCCTGGATTTTGCCGGCAAAAGGGCATGGGTGGGAATGAGATTTGAAAAAGTATGATTCCAGTTGTACTGAGGATGAGCTTGTCAAGGTAGGACTGCTGCAGTTCGCTGTTATGGCGCGCCCAAATGCAGCATCGTGAATGCCAAAGTAGTAAGATAGTACAGCCAGCACCTGACGGCACTGAAGGGCCAGTGGTGCATGGGAATCTCAACAGCTAAATTTCGAACGATGGATACAAGAAGGAGAGGGTCAGTCCAAGAGTGAGATGAATCGGGTCCATCAATAGTTACAAGGAAAAACTACAGTGGCAGTGCCCACAGTTCTTCGTGCCCTGGCTTTCAAGAGCAGAACACATCCCGATCATGACGTGCCGCGTCTGCTGCCAGAGACCCATCTCTTTGGACTGTTCGAAACGGGATGTACGAAGTGTCAAAGTCGTAGGCAGTTCATTGAGATATGGAGAGGCCCAATGGTCTTTCAAATCCACACAACTGACGTGCAGCAACCTGAACTTCATGGCGAGCCGCATCACCACTAACGAAGGCCCTCTGTGCAACAATGCTTCCCAAGTTCTGTCCGTCCCAACCGTCCTGTGGATAACACTTCATAACCCACCCGAAGCCGTTGAACATGATCGTTGCTTTGAGTGGCCTACCGTATCCAGTACAGTGAAAACATCCTTCCCAACTCCAGTCTCCACCGCAGACTCCGTCCCGACCACGTCAACGATACTCCAACCTCCTGATCGGGCTCCGCTGTGCCCCTTCGATCACTCCATATCCCTGACTCGGTGCCGGCTCGAGCGCGATATGGCTATGATAAGGCGTGAAGTACGGCTGCTCGTGGCCGCTGAACTGTCTGTGCGGCGTCGGCGGCGGAGGTTGGGAGTACGAGGGCGCGAACGGCATGTGTGACGCCGCTGCTTTGTCTCGGAAGAGGCCGAATGCGAAGTTGGAGATGGTGACGCAGCCGAAAACGATGATGAAGGAAAAGATCTGTCAGCGGTGTTGTTAGCCCGAGTCTCCTGGTGTGGCGTGATGGGATAAGGGCACTTACCATTGCTTTGTATGATATGGGCTCGACGAAAGAATTGAATATCTCGGCGAACGTGTGCGCGCTGACTCTCGCCCTGCCCACGCTTCTCGGGTCCCTGCTCATGCACTTCTCCCAGTTGCCGCACACGACCTCCATGGCCCTGACTCTTGTTTCTGGCTCACATCTGTTGTCGCGGTACTCTTTTGCGCACACGGCCATCTCGGCCAAAATCTCGGCGACTGCTTCTTCGGACTTCTTGTCAACGTCTGATCGGATGGTGGACCAGAAGGAGTAGATGATGTAGATGAAGAAGAACACAAGGAAGACGTTCAGCGCGAGTTGAGCGTAGAAGGAGAGAATGTGGGGAAGGTTTGGGTGTGTTTCAATGAAGGAGAATAGGTTGAAGAGACGACTTGGCGCGTTGGGGTCTTTTGGTGAGGGGACCTGGGCGTCGGCTTTCGCCTGGCCTGAGGTTTGTTGATGTTCGTCGTCTTCAGAGTCGGAAGTGCTTCCTCGTCGCCGCACCATCCTGGCATCCCGGCTCCGCTTCTTGCGTATCTTCTTCTCCAGCGCGTGCGAGTAATTCCCGCGCGCTATCTCACCCCGGCCTGGACTCGCCTGCCCGAAGAGCACTCGTCCTAACAGTGACCCTCTCCTGTCCTTCTTGCTCGGGCTACTACTGCTTGCCTTCGGTACGAACGGTGAACTAGTGTTGGCAAACTTGGCGAAGGCGCTACGGAAGCCCATGTTATCGGGCGTAGCGTCGCTGTCGTTGTTGGTCTCTGGCGTGTTTGGCGTCTCCCCACCAGAGGAAGCTACGTCAACGTCAAACTTGCGTGGCGTTGTGAAGGAGAGATTGGCCGGCACAGCAGGGAGCGGTTTGCGGTCAATGTCCATTTCTGAAGAGCGGTTGAAGAAATGCGGCTGGGATGCTGGCTCGCGGAGGCTGGGAATTGAGGGTTTGGCAGGGGAGTTGAAGATGCCAAAGGGACCTGTATCACAAGCTGACATTAGTGGTTGCCCATACCGATCGGAGAGCCTAGGAGAGTTACGCTTCTTCGCTGCACTGTCAGTCTGGTCTCGCTGCTGTTGCGCCTTCATTCCAACTTGTGCAAAGCCAGACCGTTCGTCAACGGGGCCACGGCCATTCTGATACTCAAAGTCCATCGGAGTGGTGTTAGTACGGCGGTCCATTTTCAGTATGTAGCGAGCGTGTTGGTCTAGTGCTTGATGGAATGGAAGAGCGTAAAGGTAGAAGGAGTAGGAGATGGTTTTGGTCGCCAATGTAAACAATGGGTCCGTGCACCAAGATGCACTCCCTCACGATATATATGTATGCATAAAACACAAACGAAGCGGGCAACACATTGGAATTGCAGTAGATCTTCTGTCGTCCGTACAACCCATGGAACATATCGGCGCAACCAGCAATACACGCCCAAAATAACAGAAAGTGTTGTGTTCGACTTCCAACGGGTATCATATCCAAGACCAAATCACCGTTCTATCGAGCTGCAACACACAGCATTTATGTCAAGATGCCCGCTTCGACGCGAATTGTCGCAAAAGCCAACCGCTGTTGCTGCCGTGCTCTTCGTACTGCGCTTTCGTGACAACAAAGTTCTTCAGCGTCTCTCGATTGCTAGCCATCCGCGCACCACCAAGCCAGGTTGATTTGATGGGACTGCTGATGTTAGCTTGCCCATGCCAGAGTACGACAACAGAAAACTTACTCCGGACTTCGTGCAACCCTCACGACATACTCGCTCGGTGCATGCTGCCTGATCTCCGCCTCTAGCCTTGCCATGAATCCAGGAAACAGTGAGTTTCCACCCACAACAACTATGTTGCCCAACATGGCCGGCCACAGACCCTGAGGTAGCAGGTTCAGACTTTGAATCACAACACCGGGGATCCCATCCTCTTTCATCCCAACATCCCGCGGACTAAACAGGATCTCCGGGACAACAAATCGCTCATTTCCAAGCGGAAAGAAATCCTCTCTCGGCCCAGGAGCTGCACCCAGTCGTTTGAGTGTTGCGGCTCGTGATGAATCATGTGGACGTGAGAATCCACGGGTGTTGGCGGGAGAGGAGTAATCTGGGAGCACATAGTCCAACACGACAGTGTCTCCTCCACCATCGTCGTCGGCTTTCTTTCTCGTGCTAGACTCCGCGCCACCTTTCCATGTCCGTTCGAGATCGCGGCTGAACTCGCTGGTAATGTAGCCCACATCCTCCTTGATCTCATTGACAAGATGCGGCTCGTCCATAAGGCCGTAGTGGCGGAGCGAGATCGCTTCTTTGAGGTGGTTGGTCAAGAACTTCCCTCCAATATCGAGGCGGCGAACTGCGGTGTGAACTGGGCGGCCGTAGATGAGAGGTGTCACGGTTGTATGGGAGTAGCCGCTGTCGATGAGCAGGAGGCATTCGACTGGGAGACCCAACAAGGAAGGATCGTGAGGAGGGTCCGAGAAGAGGGAGGGTATATCATTGAATGCATTAAGCACCGGACCTGGTCCTTTGTCAGCAAATGATCATAGGTGTTCTCCGTGACACCAGAGAACTTACGGACCGATGCAGCGGTAGTATGAAGCAAATTCAAAGTCTTCGAACACCATCTGGTCGCAGTTCGTCTGCAGCGCTTGAGATGCATTCGGTGCTTCCGTGAGTATTAGGTTCGTCTCATGCGGATCACACTGCTAAAATGTCAGCTCGACAATCCCCGTGCACCTCTTCATCCAATGTAGCCAAACCTTCAGTCTGGCGTCCTTGTCAAAGAACGTCCGTTCCCAGATCTCTTTCTCCGCTTCCCAGTTGACTAGATATCCCTTCTCCACGGGACGCCGAAACACCATCTCTCCAAAGTCTATGCACCTGTCTAGCTCCGCGCCTACATAGATGCGCTTGTCGCGTGATCTGGCGATGCAATTGGGGATGACACGGCAGTCTTTCTCTGGGTCTGGCGATGCAGTTGCGAAGCCAGCTTTGATTGTGAAGCCTCCATTGTCGACGACGAGCGTTTGGTCAGGCAAGGCTGCCGAAGTGTTCTTTTGACGGGGAGGGGCCATGAGAATGGGCGGTAGACGATCTGGGTTGTTCTTCCACAATGCTTTTAGTATGGAGGTGAAGCAGAAGTCCAACTGATTCAAAACCGCGTCCGACGATTCGCCGCTCGAGTCATGCGAAAGAAACCAATGCATCCACCGGCACCTCTATTCGCCAACGTTCGATACCTCCACCTGCAACTCAGGATGGCGTCCTCCCAGAAAGACATCAAAACCCTCACGGATCTGACATCTCAAACGCTGCATCTCCTCGGCCAGTTCTCCTCAATCCTGAGTTCATCTGCCCCAGCCCCTGCCACGAGCCTTCCGGCCCAATCACCAGACCCGCTCTCCGTCCTCGCAGATGCCTCGACGCTCCTCCACGCGCAAACAACGAAGCTCTCTCTTCTACTTCTCAACAAGCCCTTTACACCTACCGCTGTCACCACCGTGATCCGTGCTATCTCGACAACATGTCTGCCAGCGATGATGAGTGCAGTAGAGATTTGTCGACCTGAAAAGTACAGCGATGTCATGTCTCATGAGATCAAATCCCGGGTTGGGAGAGTTTTCCGAGAGATGGAGACTATGATGCGGGAGGTTATGGCTGTCTCTTCAGCAGCAAATTCAATGAAAGGTGGGAAAGAGACTGACGGACCAGCTTTTGGAGCCATTGAGTCAGGAGGAAGAGACAGTCTAGCATCTACTGGTGTGGTATGGGAGGCCTGCAACGCTATCATTAATCTGCAGAGGATGGGTCTTGGAGGGTTGATCGTGGAGAAAGCGGAGCAGTACAGGGATACCATCAAGGATGCTATCGAAGAGTTGAAGGAGTGGTCAGAGGAAGTAGAGGATGATGAGGCTGGATCGGAAGATGAATCCGCAGGCAGTGATGAAGACGAAGACCGCAACACAGGTGACGTCGAAAATATTTTTGCTGCAGCAAACAAGCTTCCGAAAGACCGTGGAGAGTTGCATGCGCAGCTAGAAGGAGCACTTAAAAAGCTCAAGATGATCGGTATGCTGTATCAAGCACTCGTCAAGCGCCGGCTAAAAACGTTCCCACAAACATCGAGCGTATCTGATTCGCAAATGCAGCAGCTGAATCAGCTGATGATGATCTTACGGTCGCTTCCAGAGATTGTAGATGAGCTTGTGGGTGGTTTCTACGAGCTTGACGACAAAGTGGCAAAGGCCGTACTATCGAAATGCTGCGAGGATGCACGGGCTGCCGCTGCGACTGTACGGCTGAGCTGGGACGGCACGACCGATGAGTTCTCAGCCTGGAAAGGGAAATGGGAAGATGCGATGGCTAAGTAGAACACCGCGAACAGGAATATGCTGCCTGGTATTCCAACCCTCAACTGGTCAGAGGACACACATCAGCAGGACAGCAATACACTATACGAGCGTGTTTTCAGGCTTCGCTTTGTAGACTCCATGTCTCAAACACAGCTCAACAGTGAGGAACTTCTACGCGCTTCCTCCGCTACACAAGACGTCCTTGTCACCGTTTGTTATGCTGTGAGCTTGCCAATCTGCAAGCGGAGAGAAGTCGTGTGAGGTCCCAGGCATTTCGGACGTCCGGCTTCCACTGTGAAGTACCGTTGCTCCTCCACTCCGCTGGACGCTGCTCGAAAGTTTGCTCGGCTGAAAGATGTTTTTAGATGGCACCACGGATGGAAGAAGTGGCCCCTTGTCTAAAGATACAACGAACACACTAAGGGAACTGTCAAACACGACTCCAAAGTATTTAAAAGGACAGACTTGTCTTCTCAGCAACCATCATCTCAATTGGACCAGGCCACTGGAACTGCTCAGCGTCTTCTGACAATTTCGTTGAGCACGAAGGGGTAAGCTGGTATGGTGTTGCAGTTTCTCGTATCATCAGGCACCAACTTCTCTTTGCTCTCCTAGATAGCATCTTCTGTTGCACGGACCCGTGGAATCAGCAACTGATGTCTTGTCCCTTTTAGTGGGGAAAGGTGCATGATATACCTCAAGATCCCTCTTTTGAGAGTGGCGTGAACGCGTTTCTCAGGGCAATAGGCTTTCCTGTCAGAGTAGTGGATGAGTCTGATTGTGGGAAACGCATTGTGCTGACGTACATGATTCCAAAGCATCTAGAGCATGAAGAGCACCTTTATCCAACCGCTCTCTTCATTGAGACGACAATCGCGTCTCTACTCGTTGGAATAGCGGTTTCTCATTCGTCCCAGGTCTGGAGGAGTACAAAAGTCCATGAAGCCATAGTCCCAATTGCACAGCTCTTGTTTCCACAGACCTGAGCTCCTCAATTTCTGTGTATACTAGCCATGTCAATGGGTTCCTCCAACGCCCATAACCACGAGGGAGACGCTCATTGCGTTCTTCCGCCAGTCTCAGCCACTGCACACGTCACCGACGACCTCAGAGTCTAGATCGTGTCGACAATCTCGAACTCGTCGTTGACGATATCCCGTCATCTGCATCCAGCCAGTCCGTCTTCTTCTTCAATTCCTATGAAGACACTACCAATGCCGACCGGATCTCTCATGCCGCATTTTTGTCCCGGAGCTCAAAAGACCTCACGCGGAGCTGCTGCCTCTATTCAACTATATCCACGGCGCATGAGGGACGATCCTCAATCTGATGGTTGCTTCTGCTCTGCTTTTGCCGAGAAGCACGCGTTTTGCGTGGCATCGATTGAGTA
>NAJN01001225.1:0-12942 GCA_005059845.1 Cryomyces minteri
GTTCTCGATGTCCAGTTTCAGGCCTTTGATCATGTCTTTCAGCTCCTTGTTCTCCTCCCGAAGCTGCCTGTTAGCTTCCTCGAAGCGCTTGTTGGCTTCCTCGAAGCGCTTGTTTGCTTCATCTGTTCGCTTGTTGGCATCGAGAAGCTGCTTCATCTGGCCTTGGAGACTTCCGAGCACTTCCGCAATGCCTACCAGGTCCACAGCTTCACTCTCGCGCGCCTTCTGCGACGGCTTACGAGCTCTGGATGATGCGCGTGTGCTATCTGCGACTTCAATCTCATCCTGCATGTCCACGTCCGTCCCTACGTCTTCCTGAGAGGACTGGGTGGCGCGCGTGGCCAGTTTCTTGCGTCTGGCCGACATCGCACTCTCCGCAGCGATATCGGTAGCAACGGATTCGTAGAACTTCCGCTTTCTCGATAGAATGAAGGAAATAGTTGGATTGATTGATTGACTTAAATAAAGGGTTGTAGTTTTTAGTAGTAGTAGTAGTCTATGGTAGGGTAGGTATCCATAGCGACGCCGATGTGGGGACTCGTGTGCGGAACTTCCCACCCGCAACACATCTCCTGTAATACTTCCAGTGCATTACTCTTTCCGCAAGAACGAGCAATGAGCGCTTATGCTAGCAAGTAGTCTGGAGGCAACACGCCTTCCTGTTGTCTGTTCAAGTTATGGCCGATGGTTCTGGACAATCTCGGCATCCTCTTCAGCGCCCACCATTTGGCAATCCGGCAACTCATGCAGGACACCCTCTAGATTTTGACCCCGAATTCGACATCTCCTTCCGCCACCCAGCGTACAAAGACCCAAGCGATATTCTGATAATCCTTCCTGGCCTTGATCACCCTCAAGGCGGCATCCATCATCACACCGCACTGGCAGCATGTGCCATCGTCGCCAATAATCGCTTCGATGGTTGGTTCACAGAAGACCGGGAGGGGAAAGTACCTGTCAATGTGCCATCGGACGGTGTTCTCCAGAACCGAGACTACTATTTCCAGGTTACCAGCAACTACAAAGGTATCCAAGAACAGTGGGACTTCAGAGAGAATCGCAGCTTAGCTACGCGCTAATCATGCCATCTTTCCTAGAAGTTTACCCTATCGTTCCCAACTTCGCACATTGGGAGTTCCCGCATAACAGACTTCCATCTTCCTGGAAAGTCGGTATCCCTCGCGTAGCAGAGCACCCAACGCCCCGCCAAAGCACCCTCAATGAGGTGATCCTCTCTCGAGATACCCGCTGTCGTATTACCAATCATATCGAGGGGACAGAGTGTGCCCACCTTGTCCCCCGAAGTGAGAAGGCCTGGTTCGAGAGGAACATGATGGCTCGGTATGGCAGAATGCGCCCAGGGCTCGATTTCATCGACAACCCCCGCAACGTAGTCCTCCTGCGGTCCGACATACACACTTCGTTTGACTCCAAGCGTTTCGCTTTCGTTCCCAAGCCGGCCCTTGCAGTGCCTTCCGTCTCAGTGTCCTCCGACGCAACACCCTCCACTACATCGCCGCCCACGACAACGTCTTCCGCTACTGCGTCTTCCACGGCAAGGTCTTACGCCTTTGTCACTCATGTCTTCTCCTCCCCCGATCCCCACGAACTCACCTGCCTCTACCACAACGTCGCCCTTCAAACCCTTACCGGTATCGTTCCAGAGTACCTCTTCGCTCGCTTCGCATGGACGATCTTTCCCTTCGTCTCCATGTTCCTGCAGGCTGGGATTCCGCGACGGCTTGTCATGTGCGACTTCACCGCCTCCACAGACCCGAACAGCAGCGACCTGTTTAGGACGAAAACCCTCACTGGCGAGGAATGCCGTCTGCTGCCCCTCCGCAGTAAATCCCGTAGTGCGAGCCCAAAGAAGCGAAAGCCCCCGGACGGTGAGGAGGATCAGGTCAGCGGAAACCTTGAGGGGTACGGGACACAATCGCGAGGTCGGAGAAGGAGCTGTAGCGACGAGATGGCTTCCTCGCTCGGCTCGTCGTTCGGTTCGGAGCGTGTGGTGGATGGACCGTGGTACGCAAGTCCGTCGGAGGAGGAGGATTCTGGCACCGAGACCGACATCTCGGAGGTAGGTTTGCAGGAAGAGGAAGCGAAAGAGTGGAGGAGGGGGAGAGAAAGGAAAAGGCGATGCATGGAAAGCGCGAGAACGCAGTGCTGTCAACAGTCAGTTAGGCCAGTTTTCGGCCTACACTGTGACTGACTGACTGATCTTAAAGAGGGGTTGTCGACTGACTGACTGACCGGCAGGCCTTCGGGTGTGTGACTGACTGACTAACTGACTGACTGACTGACATGACTGGTGTAAATTGAGGTTGCTATATAGGCTCTGTTGATGCAAGTGGATCACAGTAGGAAGAAGGCGTAACAGGTGGAGATCTCGCTGCTACTGTCGCTGCTGCTGGTTCTTCGCAAGCAGTAGCTGCTGTCTCAAGCTGAGAGAGAATACTGTTCCGTAAACAAATTCCTTGGCATTGACTAGCCTCAACAATGTCGCCTCTGAGCCCATACCGTTCGTCTGTTACCATCTTCTTGGCATGGCTAAACACCCTCTCGCACTCCGATGACATCCCAGGAATTGCGAAAAGGTCATAAGCCATCGTTGCGAGTACTGGCAGTCATGCAAATATACGAAAGAAACTGAACCGGAAGGCTGATTCAGGTTCAAAGGTTGAATCGAGACGTCGATTCGTGTATATATACGTTGGTTGGCTGGTTCAGCCGGTAATGCATGATATCACAACTGAGGGCTCGCTGCCGCCGAATATATGGTGTCTGGTGTGGTGGACCTTGACGATATCGTCGTCGGTATAGCCTGCATAGCCTTCTCAGCAGTTTGGACTGCCCGTTCCACCTCATTAGCCGTGCTAAACGTGCTATACGATAGTCTTGACCGTATCCAGTGCTTCAGGCACTCCGTAATCTCTACCGTTGTAACACCCAGCCTCGCCCTATCCCATGAGATTGTCCTTCTAGCCCCGGAAAACACGCGTTCTGACTCCGCTGACATAGGTGGTATACTGAAGATATCGAGCGCCATTCGTGCGAGGTGAGAAAAAGTCTGTTGTTGGCTTGGTTTGAGCCACCAGGTAAGAGCTGTGTCTGCTATGCCATGAGGACTAGTCTATTGTAGGGTTAGCAAGTGGTGAGAAGAGGATTTGGGATTGACGGACGGCTATGAGCCTCTCAAATTCGTCCTCATCTGGCGAGAGCTTGTACATCTTTTTTTCCCAGCGTTGATACGAGGTGAGATTGTCGTCTTCCTCGTTAGATCTCTTTGTAGGCCGATACTCCTGCCAGAGAGTTCGAGCGACGCCTACTGAGCTTGCAATCCAATCAGGGTGATCCTTCCAGTTCTTATCAAGGTACTGCTTCCGGAGCGATGGATGAAGCAGTACGGCGGCTGCATACACAGGACTCTGATCCGTGAGCTTGTAGTACTTATCGAACTTGCACCAGCACGTAAGTACGCGACTGAGGACGGTAGGTTCGCGCTTGTAGAGTTTCCTAGCGGCATCAAGATGATGAACCAAGAAGTCCATTGAACTGAGCACTTCATCGAGCGTAGACCCATCGAATTGGCCGTCCTTAGTGATCTCATCAAAAGGCTCCAAGAACTTGCAGTACTGCTGGAGTTCCTCCCAATCTGAACGAGTGATGTTATCGTCTTGAAGCTCACTCCAGTGCTCGTCAATGTACGCCATGACAGCGAGGCGTTTCTGATAAAGGCGTTGAGGAAGTGGTACCAGGAGTTCCAACGAGTCTCGTTAGTCAGAGGCAGAGATCTACCTGCCCGGGCCTTGAAGTCTTGATATCGCTGAGTAGACGATCTGGTGTGATTCATCACGTTATGAGCTCGTCCGAGGCAGCCAAGCTACCTCCATTCTTGCGCTATCGATATGCGATCTCGTTGGCCCTCTCGCTCAGTAGTAGTGAGCTTTTGGAGCTGGGGGAGAGTCTCCTCGAGAGCTTCCGTGTCCTTCTCAAAAAGGAAGGTCTGAACTGCAAGGCTGATGATGTGACCTTGGCAGCGGATGCGTCTGGTGATTGGATCAAATCCAGGTATCTCTTTAGCAATCCAGCGTAGCATGTTGTCGTTGCTATCAGCGTTGTCTGTTGTGAAGTAGCCAACCATCTCTCGTAGGTCGTACTCGTCTACAACCTTTAAGAAGGCCTGTGCCTGCGCCTCACCCCCATGGCTACCCTTGTGCTCTCGAAGTGCTAGTAACGCCTTAACAGGCAATCGTGTCATTGAATCAACCCAGTGAGCGACAACTGCTTGAAAGCCCGTTCTGGTAGGTGACGTCCACATATCAACGCTGAAATGGATCTTCGTGAGCGACTCATGAAGCCGTCTCTCGATAGCTTCCCTGTGCTCAAGGTACGCGTTACTTAGGAGTTTCGGAACTGACATCCGTGAGGTAGCAACTACCTCATCTGCTGTGTAATTGACCGAGTGGATGACAGCTCGAAACTCTGCCCATTCGACGATGGTAGGGGAAGGTCTCGGACAGTAACTAGGTGTGACTTTGCCTCGTTAAACGCTAGGTGGTTTACGGCTTTCCGGAGGTGTTTTTCTTGCTCAATATCTCTTCCTTCTTGGCAAGCCTGCTGCTTGTTGAAGAGGTCGTCAATCTTCTGCTTATGGGCCGCCGAAATAGTATATTCATCCTCCACAATTGTAACATGGTGCCGTTTCGCCATGTGATCGCGAGCTCGCTGTGGAGCACCTGTTCCATAACGGCAACGCTGACAGTACCAGAGCTTCTGACCGTACTTGTTCCGTTCCAGTCCGCCTTCACGAGCAGGACGGGCGTAAGACCAAGTTTTCTGAGCCGATTGACTGCGTTTCTTAGCAGGTTCCTCGTCTAGAAGATCGTCGATGTCGCGAGCGCGTTTTCGGGTAGAACTAGTATCGAAGAGCGTACTATCAATCTCAGGAATCTATCGCGTCACTTAAGCCCATCAAACACGCCTACACCACGGCTACAAGATGGCGGCAGCTCAACTTCCTTACCTCTCAATCTCGACGACGAGCCTCAACATAGCATTCCTACTACTCAATCTACACGCGATGCGCCCCTAAATAACACTGGATATCACGGCTGCGTATTTCCTATCCGTTGGAACGAGCTCTGGCTAGACAAGGTCAAGCTCAATGGCCGGTACGGCTATCGAGTTGTCAACAAGAAGGTCCTCCACTCCGCTAAACCACCATCACACATATGGCTTCACGGAGCAGATGTCTACTGGGAGCCTGCGCATCTAAGTAACAAGGCCGCTAAACGGCTTTGGCTTTGCAAGATATGTCACCTCAATCGAACTACAGGCTGCCTACTTACAGTCAACGGCACTGATCATATAATCGGCCATCTAGAATCAAGGCACGGTATCAGCAAGGAGAATCCTCATGGCCCTACACCAGCAACGTCAAACCCTTTCACCGCGGCCGCAGGCGTGCGCTCTACACGATTCAGCAAAGGAACCTCCTATGAGCAGCGAACACCGTTCTGGTCGGCCGGTTATGTACAAGCCTACGTCGATTGGACGATTCTCCAAGACGTTACTTTTCGACAAGCTGCTCATCCCCATACTCGCGCGCTCCTATCATTCGATCGTCCTCAGCTCCAACATTGCCTTGCCGAATCTCATACGTCACTAAGCAGCTGGATTTTGCATGCGTACAAACACCGGCAACTGGATATCAAGAAGTTACTACATTTGGCTCGTAGCAGGATACACATCAGCTGCGATATCTGGTCCTCTACAAACGGCATGTCTCTACTCGGTACAATGGCTCATCTCGTTGACGAGCAAGGCAAAGCACAAACAGTCCTACTAGGCCTTCCACGCCTTAGAGGATCGCACGATGGCGAACACATAGCACGCAGCTTGGCCGGAGTTATCGAACAGTATGATATTCAACACAGAATCGGTTGCTTCATGATGGATAATGCTACCAACAATGATCAACTCTATGAGCACCTCAGGCGCCGCCTCAATATACCAAAGCGAGCGAGATTGCGATGTGGAGGCCACATCATTAATCTCGTTGTTAAGGCCCTTATCTTTGGTGAAGGCGTAAGCAAATTCGAACGGGAACTGATTGGCGCGAGTGATCATGATAGGTTCAGTATTATGCGGAAGAAAGGCTTTGTCGGCAAGCTTCACAATGTTGTCACCTACATTATGAGATCTACGCATCGCCGCGATGAGTTTGCTGATCTACAACACGATATCGCCGTCGAAGATGAGCTTTTCGATTATACCGAGCTGCTGCTGATAAAAGATGGAGGCGTTCGATGGAACTCGAGCTACTTTATGCTCCGCCGCGCGCTCAAGCTTCGTAAAGCAATCGATCGATACGTTGCTTTATGGACTCAAGATTCAAGCGAACGATACAATCTAAACCACGATCAACTATCGGAGGACGATTGGCTGCAAGTTCAACGGCTAGTTGACTTGTTGAGGATCTTTGTCAAAGCCACAAAGCGCATGGAAGGTGAGGCCTCTACTGAAGGTCTTGAGGGCTCGTTTGGCGCCCTATGGGAGTCAATCACCACCATGGAGCTCCTCCATCAGACGCTTCTAAAGGCTGAGGAAGCTGTTAAATACGAAGACGATTCGTACTACAAATCGGGCCTGACCATGGCGATTCAGAAGCTTACCAATACTTCGATAAGTTCAAAGCAGAGAGTCCCTACTACTTTGCAGCGGTGATCCTCCATCCTTCTCTCAAGAAGGCCTACTTCCAGGATAAGTGGCGGCGCTGGCCAGGGTGGATAAAGGAAGCTAGCAACGCCATGGAGTCGTTGTTTCATGAGACAGTTGATGCAGCTACAGATGCGGAGGATGAGGATTCAGTTGAGGAAGGAGTTCGTCGCCGAAAGGTGCCTCTCAAAGATGAAGGTGAAGATTCGGAGGACGAATTTGAACGCTCACTAGTAGTAAATGAGGAGCTCTCGACTACTACGCGTAGCCGCAAGCGTGTCAAGCTTACCAGTGAGCTTCATCGCTACTACGACGCAGGCCTCAAACTACATCACTATACTAACGATACAGGCGAACAGAGGAAGGCGCATATACAAGATCCTCTCACCTGGTGGCTTACTGAGGGCTCCGTTCTTTATCCAACGCTTGCTAAGCTAGCTCTGGATCTCTTCTCTATACCAGCTATGAGCTCTGCGTGCGAACGGCTCTTTAGCCAAGCCAGGAAGGTGGTTACTGATGAGAGGAACCGACTAGCTGCGGATACACTAAAGGCCGGTCAGTGTCAAAAGTGGTGGTTGAGGAAAGGCCTCGTACGCAGCAGCTTGATCGACTGCATGGAATCAAAAGGCGCATCAACTACTGCATGGCTTGACGCCCTCACTGTTGATCTTACTGGCTATAAGCCATCTGAAGAACAAGCTCTGTAAGTGGTTTATACTCTCTATTTACCATTTAGACGATATCTAACTTATAAGTCTAGTATAAGCAACGTGTCACCAGCAGCCACCTCCTCCTTCACTACCTTCCTAGCCACCCCTCCTACTTAGCTTGGCAATCGATTGATATACACTGGGCGACGTTCGGAGTGCTCGGATACTATGCTGGCGCGTCAGGAGGGCTTATTTCGATGGGCAAGAACGACTTGTACATAGGGCGAAGCTCTGCTGGGTATTCCGAATACCAATCATATCCCTATACAACTTACCCGATTAGGAAACAGCGAGCTGTCAGCGGATCAGCGATGAGCCTCATTTTGGTCAGCGAGTCAGCGGGAGATGCGATTTTGTATAGCGAGCGCAGCAAAAAACCCATCGCTCGCTAGCCGCTGACTGTTGGCCATACTGCGTGTGTCTATCTCACCGTGGCGACGACCCGAAGAAAATCGGGGTTCCGTTGGACTACCTCCGCCGAGTTTCTCTGCTCTTCCACCTGCTTCATGCTCGCGGCTCCCTAACGCCGAAGAAGGACATCTACGAGTATGACAGCATCGACGAGAAGACCTTCTGCCGCTTCCTACGCTGACCAAATAACCATCACGTCGCTTCGGCCTTCAAGTCGCTCGCCCCCGCCGATGGCACGTTCAATGACAGCTTCGACAAGCTGCTGAACTTGTATCGCCTTGGTGTCGATTTCGAGATCGTGCTTCTTCGCCGCGCCGTGATCGACAAGGCCTACGAGCTGAAGCACACTTTCGGCCGCCTGCCTCCTGTCACGGTCATCAAGCGCGCCTACAACATCCTCGAGGACGCCTCCCCGCCCATTGCGTTCTTCCTCGACTGCTACGCCTTCAAATGCCACAAAGCCCAAGCTTCCTACGAAACTCTTCCGGTAAAGTTCCTCAAGAGCTTAGCGTGCCGCTCAAATAGCGAGAGAGCGGCGGGATTGTATGAAGAGACTCTTTGTGGTTACCACGAGCATGTTGGGATCGGGGATCCTGATGGCGACTTCGGAGCGGACTGTGCAGCGCCGGCTAAGATCGGGCCCGACGTGGCAAGTGTGGATGAGGGAAATGGTGAAGACGACGGAGGAATGGAGGGAGAAGAGGTCGGGAAGAAAGCGAAGTATTTCCACTGGCTCTAGCTCCGCTTAGTGTAGCAGATTAGGACCGGCGGTATTGGACATTCGGAAGGCTACTGTTACGATCTTGGCGGGTCGCTATATGGCCTCGATTGGTTGCGGAGTTGCTGCTACAGCTTGGTCGAATTGTGGGAGAAGAAGCATCATGGACCGTCATCCAACTCCAAGCCATCTTGTTACTGTGCATCGGAATAAAGAGTATTCACTGCAAAACATGCTTTACTGCTACTTCAACCTATTCTGCCGTAGTGCACAGTCTCACCTAAGCTAGAGATAAACACAGATCACTACTTGTGGCAGCCGAGGTACGTTCTAAATGATTGCATTCAGGTATCGAACACTGCCCATTAATAAGGTGACTAGCTGTAGGCGCTCTGATCTCATTTTGAGATGTCTGACTTTACTCACACGAACCGCCCAACTACTGAACGTACCTGCAATGTGCTGCTGTCTCGTACTCTCCAGAACGGTAGAACCGGTGCCCCAATCCCTTCCCAGTTTCCACGGCCACCGCGTGCAGAGGTAGTAGGGATAGGGGAGTGTCGAGCGCCATCATCTCAGCACCAGGAGAGTATTCCCGTGTTCATACCAGTGATGTCGACACTCACAAATGCCGGTCCATCTACCGCCATCTCCCACGACACCGCATCGTCCGCAAATGTGTCGACATCCATCGCCTCCTCCCTTCTCAGCGCCAACAGCCCCCCACTAACCCACAGCGTCAGCGCGGTCCCCCCAGCGTACATGGCGGCGGCCATCGATCTCAACTGCCGGTTCTCGCGCTGCAGCGTACAGTTCCTCTGGTGCAAGGTGCGGGTTGTCCGGTATAGGTTCCGGTGCAGAAGCGACACATGTGGGTGGGTCCGAGGGGTGCGGGGTTGAGATAATACACAACCTTAAGAAAGAAACTAAGGGCTTTGATCGAGAAGAACGAGCTCCTTCATCACTAGAGCACGGTCAGTCCCGAGGTGGATCTCTTTGATGGCGGGGGTTGGGATGATGAGGGAACAACTTGGTCGATAGAGCGGAATGTGGTGGTTGACATAAAGAACTCGAGGCTCGACGGTTCGCGCTCGTTGGCAGCATTTTGAATAAACAGGGCAACCAATATGGAAGAGAAAGAATCACATACCCCCACAATCTTCTTCGTCCCTCTGCGCTGCTGGAAAGAGCATGTTTAAGGATAACATCCGCGAGCTATGCTCAGCGCGCAGGGCTGCCTCTTTCGCAACTCACGTCGGTCCACATCGGCCCTCAACCGCCTCCGGAAACAAGTGTCTGGCAGTCGCATCGAACTGAACTGACAAGTAGACATTCGCAAAGGGTGTTCTTGAAAACAATGTTCTCTGAATGACTGGCTGTGGGCAGAACAAGGGCTACCAATTGAAACTCGCAGCAACTTTACTTGTCGCGGTGAACACCTGTCCCTTCTACCTCCCCTTCCAGACGCCGCAAAGTCTCATCATGCCTGTTCCCTTCAATGTTCTGATTCTGCAATGCGCCAGCGCCCAGACTAATGGTATCGTTAGACGCCGATCTCGAATGCACCGGCGCAGGCAGCACCGGCGCAGTCGACAGTCTCCCAACCGCGGCCGGCATCGTCTCAGCCGAGGACAGTCTCGAAAGAGACGGCAGCGCAGGGGACGGCAGCGCGGGTGCCGGGCTGATTGTGCGTCTGACACTGCTCCTCCTTGCCGCATCCTCAGCCGCCAGTTCCAGGCTCCATCCCGCACCAGACATCGAACCCGGCAATTCAGAGATACTCCCGGGAGTATCGAGTTCGTACGAGATGCTCCTCGTGTGCTTGTGGTTGCGCGGCGCGAAGTAGCCTTTGAGCGGCGGCGAGTCCATCTCGTGCATGCCGGCGGACTCGCTCAGCGGCGGCGAGTACATCTCGTGCGGGCCGGAGGCGTGGCGCATGTGCTCGCTGTAGGCGGGCAGGTCCGGCGATTGCATCTCGTAGCGGTTGGAGGGCAGGGCTGTGGGATCGGGGGCGGTATGACGGCGACGGCGCTTGCGGCGGAAGTAGAACAACAAGGCGGTGCTGATGATGGCGATGACCAGGATGACGCCGACGACTATGCCGACGATGACACCGACAGAGAGCGAACTTGGTTGGTTCTGGCTGGTGGGGACGGGAGCTATCAAAACAATCTGTTGTTGCGGAAGTGGACTGGACGTTGTGGCTTGGTTGACGGAGAACGTTGAGCGCTCATAGTCCACGATCAGGTAGGCTTCCTGGAGAAATGTGCGACCAATCGTATACTGAGAGTCATTGGCAGCGCGGCGTATGGGAAAGTAGTACGTCGCGTTGGCGTAGAGATACCCTGCTGAGGAAACCAGATCGAATGCTCTGTAGGGTAGGACGATGTCTATTGAGTGGCCGTCACTGATGTTGTTTCCAAGCCTGAATGTCAGCGCGGCGTTAAGCTGCACAAGCTGCGTGTGGACAGTGTTGTTCACAGTATACAGTGCTGACCGATCATCGTAATTTAGTCCGAATGCGTGCTGAATCCCATTGCAGACATCTATAGGGAGCCATATATGCGGTACGGTGGAATCTATCAACGACAGGTGGCCTCCACTAGTGAACGACACTACGTCTTGTTGAAGTTTGCCGTGATTTAGTGTGTTGTTGGCCGTGATAGACTGAACTCCAACTGTGAGGTTTCGAGTCACGTCAGTGGAGAAGGTGAAGTTCACGTTGCTAGGATCAAAGCGCGATTTGTCGTAGCCGCCAAGTGTCAAGCTCCCGGGTAGCCCATCGAACTCTACAAGCGAGGTCAGAAGTAGTAGTTGGATTCTGTTTGGTCATACTCACTGTATGAGGCGCCTGCTGTGTAGCCGTATGAAAGGCTTGGGATAAGGCTCTGGTTTTTCATAGTCCATAAAAGAGACGGAAGTGGCTGCTCATAACCAGAAACGTCCGAGTAATCGGTACCTAGACTAAGTTGTCCAAGATACAAGTCTTTCTTCGTAGCGATACCGGCGATGACTCCTCTATCTACAGACGCTACTGAGTCTTGTAGCTGCAAGCCGATGGTATCGCGGCCGACATGGCTACCAACGCTTTCATCGAAGAGGGTTTGTTCAATCGGAAGAGTATACGTTCCGACTCCCTCCCAGGTGTGGGGCAGTGGAAACGAAAAGCCACTACTAGCTGTACCGTTGACCGGATGCGCTCCTCGCGAGCTGCCGCAGTTGCTTGGGTCAGAAGTTGTGCATCCCTCTGTAGTCTTAAAGTACACAAGGGTGAGAAGGTTTCGTGCGAGTGACAAGTGACGGAGAGATGTTCACCGGAACGAAAGTTATATCACTAGCAGTTGAAATCAGGACACTGAAAGCCTGCGGCGGCTTTCCAAGCAGGATTGTGAATGTTGACCAATTTCCATCGACACCGTACCAGCCAGAGTCTGGAGGAAATACTAATGGGGCAGGCTGAGTGCTTGCGCGTGATGTCAGCCAGTGCTGCCAATCATACCATATCATATCATAGTGCCCTCTAATGATATGATATGATGATTACTGGGCTGAGAATGATATGATATGATATGATCATCATAGTATGATCGTACTACCTACCAAAACGCCCTATCTCGATCGTTTCATGGTTTTGAGGTCCAACTCCTAAAACATTCATTCGCCTCAATTGACTCAATATCCAGGCCATTCCGACGGTCACTAATAAGCTCTTTCGTGCCGCTGAAGACTCGCTCTACCTCGGCAGACATGGCTGGAATTGACAATAGATCGTAGGCCAGCTTCGCGAGGACAGGGTATTCTCCTTCGTTGGTACGCCACCATTGAATAGGATGTAATTTCATGCCCTCTACAGCTCTCACAGGTCCAGTAGAGATATACTTACTGTACTCATCCTCCAGGATATCCGTATAGTCATCCTGAGCATACAGTCTCTTGTGATACTCCTCAGCATAGTCTGGACGTCCGTAATCTTTTTGCTTATACATAGGCTGAGGAGGCGGTATTTGCGGGACAGGGCTTGGATGAGATGCCCTATATTCGTCCCACAGAGCTCGTACCTTCTTTTCTGCGGCGGACAGCCAATTAGGTTTTGTCTTCCAGCTTAAGCTGAAGTATGCCCATTTCCGATATGGGTTGAGGATGACTGCCGCAACGTAGGCCTCCGATTTATCCCTAAGGACGTAATACTTCTCTAGCTTGAGCCACGCATTATTAAGTCCAATAGCGATGAAGTCGTCGGAAGAAGGGTTTTGCGAGAAAGACAAAGAGGTAGATTGGGAGGATTTCGACCTGCGATTTGATGTAGCAGATTGCTCAGGTTGTAGAGGGTACCTCAGCTTCAGATCTTCTACACCTAATAGTAGAGTTTCAATCATCGGCAGG
>NAJN01001226.1:0-12938 GCA_005059845.1 Cryomyces minteri
GAGTATGATGCCGTTGTCCATGATGTTGTTAGCATCCTCAGGTGTGGTGACTGCAAGGACGAGTGATGAGTACTGTTTTTGGGCAGCATTGCTTCTTGCCAGCCAGAAGACATTGTCTATTGTAAGGCCAGGCATGGTCTCCTGGTTCGCAGTTTGAATATCCCGAAGGAACGCCTTTCGTGTTTCGTCGCCCTTCTCGCCCACGTCTGCAACCCGTATGCGGTGGACTAGCACTGGGAATGTGGTCCGTCGAGCTTTGGCTGTCGGGAAGGTCTTTCCCGCCCATTCTTTATCCTCTCCTAGTAGGACACATCCTTCCCTCGTCTTTGTGACCACCATGAAGCCGTTGGTCCCGTTCTTGTTCACTGCTACCACTCCTGCCGCTGGCACTGCCTCGTTGATGCGGGCTCGAATGATTGCGCCCATTGTGCTACCCATGCTGTCTTTGTCTGCCTCATCGATTGTGACGCGTATTTGTCGTGTCTGTTTGGATACTGGCTTGAGCCATTCCATGTACTGAGGGGCTGCACGAGCAGCGGCAGGTCGTAGCACTCTAGAGCCTCGGAGGTCAAATGTAGCTCTCGCTGGAGTGTTTCTGCTTGTGATATCAGCCATGGTCGGATTGTGGTTGTACGGGTTGTCGTTACGAGTGTCCTCGCGTTTTTCCAGTTGTTCCATCCTTGCTTCAAGTCTGCGAGCCCATAGGGGCGTGACTTCTGTCTCGTTAGACGCCTTCTCCATGGTGCTTGTGTCTGCTTGGGGGAGACGTGTCGTTTCGAGGTAGACTTTCAGGCCCTCGAGGAGCGGCAATTGCATCGCGCCGATGTCTGCAGCGGTTTTGTCGGGAGAGTTTGCAAGCGTACGAGCCTGCAGCGATATCATGTTGAGTGTCTGCAGTAAGTGTTCGAGCGATTGAGGCTGGGTGAGGTTTGGCGGTGGTGATGAAGGTATCCCTAACATTGCTCCCAGGGGGCCTCCCGGGGATGGCGACGACGCCATACCTTCGTCCTAGGACGGAGAGCACGTTAGATTTACTAGTTCAGCACTCGTAAGGTCGTGGAAGTGGTGAGTGAAAAGTTATCTTCAAAAACGTAGTTCGCCGGTGCGGAGATGTTTTTCTCAATAGGTTTTTCCGCGCTATAGTTAGCTAACTACTAATATAATATAATTATAGCCTTAATTAGTTAGCTAACCATAATTAGCTAGCTAATTATATTATATTATAGATATTAATTACCTATATATATTACGGGAGCGTTTTAATTGTTATAATCTAAAGAGGCTTCTAAATATAAGAAGGAATAACTAAGAAAGAGAAAGGAGAAGAGTCCCTTCTCCGTATAAAAACAAAGCTTATATAGCGCTAAGCTACTAAATAAATTTAGGCTTAGTATACTTGCCTAAGCAAGTCTTTTAGTCCCTAAGGTCTTGTACAAGGGTCCTAGTAAGAGGCCTTATAAAAGCCCTAATAATACCCCTCTTCTCCTCTTAAGGTAAAGTAACAACTTCACTTAAGCTCTAAAGTAAAGTTGTAACTTCACTTAAGCTTATTTCCTCTATAGTAACCCTACTATAAGTAGTAATCTCCCCTTCTCTTTTAAATCTAAACTTCTTTCCTCCCCTTTTTGTTAACAAAGTTTTTAACACTATTGTCCTTAATAACTAATACCTTAATCATAACACTAGTAGTATTAGCATTACTACTAGTACCTTTACTATTATTATATAAGCCCTAGCTCTTTCTTGTTATTAAAACTAACTACAATCTAGATAGCCTTAATCTATACCTTATACAACCCTACTAAGGTAGCCCTAACTAGAGCATTCTAGAACAAGTTACTTGTAGTTTACAAGGACCTGTTAGAAAACAGGGTATTAGGAAACAGGGTTCGGAACTAGGTTGTAAGATCTCGGTTAGGCTTAGCCGCTATAGGACAAACTACTATATCGCGCTCCTAGCTCCTCTATATCTAGTTTTTAGCAATTAGACTATTAGGATTAGAGTATTACATGTTACATAGTAGAGGAGGCAACTACTAATTGCGGTAATAGTGTTACTAATTGCTAAAAACTAGATATAGAGGAGCTAGGAGCGCGATATAGTAGTTTGTCCTATAGCGGCTAAGCCTAACCGAGATCTTACAACCTAGTTCCGAACCCTGTTTCCTAACACCCTGTTTCCTAATACTACTACTTTTGTACAAAAAAGGTCGTACGCTTTTAGTGCTATAGCTAAATTATAGCAATTTAATCTCTTCTAACATGCTTAATTTAATGTTAGTTCTACCGTGTTTTCCTAACTACTATACCTATACTACTACTCCTTCCCCCCTTCCTATCTTTATAAGTTAAGGGTACTTGTATAAGGTAGTTGTACAAGCTATTATTCTAACGTAGCTATCTCTTCTAGAGCTATAGCTAGTTCCTAAGTGGTTTTAGCGTAGCCTATCCATTTAACCTAGTACTATATACGCTAGCCCCTTTTTTACCTTATATAACGCTCTTCTATAATAGCTTTAACCTTATATTTATCTTAGTTATTAACCTGTATAGCTAGGGGCTATACGTTATCTTTCTACTACGATAGGAGCGGGTCTATAGAGGCTAGTTATAGGAGGTTAACGTAAAAAGTAGGGTAGATTCTAGTAGGAGTGTTTAACCGTACGGAATGCAATCTAATACATTTAGTTACCGTGTATTTTGCGTTTTTCTAGTTAAGTTTCTTGTTTAGGCATTCTATATATATGTTCTTTAGCTAGAGCTAGACCTTATCCCCTACGCGGTACCGGGGCGCTACATTTCTATGCTTGTTTATCTACTCCTTAGCTTACTACTACGCGTATACTATTAAAGCTTATACCTACTTAGTTGCCTATTAAAGCTATTGTATAATAGCTTTACCCTATTATATAGGGCTTATTCTCCTTCCTTCTATCTCTTAGTATTTAACTAGCGGTTTATAAGTGTTTAATAGTATTAGATTAAATCTATAGTAGAAGTATAATAGTATAATACCCGTAGTAGTAGCTATATAACTGTTAATAGCTAATTCCACTATAGGTAGTAGTTTAGCCTAGTCTAATTAATTATAGCGCACGTACAAACGGAGGAATGTCTTAAGTACGCTATTTATTCTCTCTATAGATCTATTTGTCTAGGGATAGTACGCTATTAATAGTCTCTAGGTGGTTTTAAGTAGCTAGCATATTCTTTTCCAAATTTTACTTATGAGTTAAACGCCTCTATTCGAGACAATAGCCTTTAGTAGGCTATAGTATTATACAATGTTCTAAATAAAAGCCTATGTAACGTCTTCTATAGTAAGACTCCCTATTAGTATGAATATTACGCCCTTACTTAGCCTATCTATAACAACTATAATATTTGTACAGCCGTCGCAGCTTAGTAGATCCGTAATAAAGTCTATTAATAGCTCTTACTAAGGTTAATCTAGTATTAGGAGTAGTTTTAGGAAGCCGTGTTTCTATTCCCTCTATGATTTTGTGCGGCTATACATGTTACAGTTTTGTACAAAACTAACAAACATCTTATAAAAGGCGTAGCTAGAAGTATTCTCTCTATACTATAAGGTAGGTTTTATTCCTACCCGGGTAGCCTAATAGCATTAAGTTGTAAGCTATTTAGATGATCTTTATACGGAGTAGTTTAGAAGAAGGAACCTACTCCCTCCCCCGGAAAAGCAACTTGCCCGTAGTACTAATAGAGCACTTACTAATAGAGACCTTTAGTTATAAGCCCGGGGGGAAGCGACGCAATCTGTCCCGTAATAAGGGGTGTATAACAAGAATAGGCAAGTAAGAACACGGATTCTACGCACGGTAGGAGGAACTAGGATAGCACCTAAACAAGCAAGGAAACCAATCTAAAGGGAGTAGCAAACATAACATAGCTAGAATAGGATAGGTTGTAAAGGGAAGCGACCCTAAACACAAACAGTATATTAGCTTAAGCATCCTATAGATAGTAGAATACAACTTACTTTAACATAAAACACTTACGTTATGCACCTCGTATAACACAATCCCTCTTATACGGCCTCTTTTACGGCCTTATAGTCCTTATCTTAGTTACAAGCTAGTGTTTAGAGAGTATTAAGCCCTTATGTCTCGCTGTTATTGCTTCGTACGGGTAGGACCTACACAATTACTCCTACTATTGTAGGTTTTAGGGGACGTAGGAGCTATATTATATAAGAGTAGATTCTCTTATTATCCTCCGAGGACGGTATATCTTAATCCCTTTGTAAGAGCGTATCTACTAATGCGTTCTCTACGCCTAGCCTATAGCGGAATGTAAAGTTAAAATAGCTAAAAAAGGCCGACTATTATACGTAGCGTTCTAAGAGTTTACGTAGCGTAAAGAAATATTCTAGATTTTTATAGTTAGTAATAACTTCAAATTTTGAAATAGACCTTAGTTTAGAATCCTACTCCTTAAGGTATTATACGACTATAAGAAGCTCCTTATTATAAATTTCGTAGTTACACTCTATAGGGCTGTTTTTCTTTAAGAAGTATACATAAGGGTAAAGAACCCCTTTATTATCCTATAGTAATAACACTTTGCCGATACAATATCTAGAAGAATCGGTTTTAAGATCTATTATACGATCCGGGTTAAATGCCGTAAGGATTAGACCCTTTAAAAACAAAGTCTTAAGCCTATTAAAGCTTGTTTAGCATTCCTTTGTCCACATAAATGCTAAGTCCTTGTGTATTAACTATAGTAAGGGTTATATAACGTCTAAGAATCCTTAAATAAACTTCCTATAGAAGTTTGTAAAGCTAAGAAACCCTTTTACTCCTTTAACCGTTATAGGTAGTTGCTATTCTAGAATTGCTTTAACCTTATCCGGGTCTATTTAGACTCCTTATCCGGCTTGTACAATAAACCCGAGGTACTTAGTCTCTTAGCATTTAAATTTGCATTTACTAATGTTAAGGTAAAGTCCGGTGTCTAAGAGTTTCTAAAGGACACGCTTAATGTACGTACAGTACTACTCTAGACTACCGTTTATGTAGATAAGGACATTATTAATGTATGCTAAATAGAATTTGTCGAGGTATTCTCGTAATGCCTCATTAATGTACTTCTAGAACGTGCTTAGGGCATTTGCTAAACTAAAAGGTATTACTAACTATTTGTATAAGCTATACTTCGTACAAAAGGTAGTTATCTATTCTTATCCCTTTACAATCCTAATCTTATAGAAGGTAGTAGAGACGTTAAGTTTTATGAACTACTTAGCCTTCCTAATCTAATTTAGTATCTCCTAAATAAGCCGTAGGGGTACCGGTCCTTTTTTGTAATAGCATTTAAGGCCCTATAATTAACGTAGAACCGGAGGCCTCCTCCTAGTTTTCGTATAAAGAGTACTAGTACGGCTACTAAAGAGTAGCTTACTCTTACAAACTATTTGTCTAGTAGGTTAGCTAGAGTCTTCCTTACTACTAATAATTTCTCTTATATTATGCTATATAGTAGGCCCTACAAAACTTCCGGGTCCTTACCCTCCTATTGTATAAGCTTAATCTCGTGGTTAATTCTAGGCCCTTAGTGCGGTAGTAGCTTAGTTACCTTATCCGGGTTAAATAACTAAAAAAACTTCTTATACTATAGTAGGAGCTTTATATAAGGGTTAACATGTTTCTTTAGTACTAGTGCTTTCTACACATCTGCTATTATTATAGCAAAGATCTCTATAGGGGCCTATTCCTAGTTTGTTCTTCTATTCCGCTATATATAAGCTCCTATTATAGCGGCGGAAATCTAAGCAATGTTAGTATTAGGGAGAGGTTTTTTCCCCCTATTATAGAGCCGGGCTCCTATTACTTATAGGTAGAATCTACCTCTTCTAGCTTCTAATCTCCTATCCTATTGTATAAGCTATAGTTTACCTAGGATAAGGTTATAACCTAGGTAGTCCGGAATAACATAGAAGTATGCTAAATCTTCTATATGTAAGTTAATATCTATTCTTATACAAACTACATAGGTTACGTATTTAACATCCCTAGTTACTCCCTTTATAGGTTCTAGGGTAATCGCAAAAGTTTTTAGGTTATTACGCTTTATAAAGCATTTGTTTATCACTCCGTAACTTAGATAGCTACTATCTATTAGTGTTTATGCCTTTACTATGTAATTAAAAAAGGCATATACTATAAAAGGAGTCGAGTTTATATAGTTACGTTTAAAGTTTTACTAGTTAAAAAGGTACTTTTTATTGTTACTAGACCCTTATATACAACTTTGTATAAGGGATCCTATTTTTTCTACCTCTTAAGGGAGTATTTTCTATTAGAAGTGTTATTTTTATTACTAATGCCCTTATTTCTAAATTGTGTTACTACTATACGTGTAAGAGTTGTTATATAAGGTCTCTAAGCCGGGCTATAGAAATAGTCCCTCGTAAAGTAGTCCTTTAACCCGTACCTTACGCACTCCCTCTATACTCTTCTCTTATCTATTACATCCTATAAGACCCACTTAGTAGAGGCCCTTACGTCTCTTTCTTACTTGTACAAATAGCGGTAGCCTATGTAGTAGTAGGTTCCTATTCTATCTTTTCTAGTAAGTTTTAGCGAGCGCGTTACCTAGGAATAGAAGAGTAGTATTAGGTGGTTGTACAACTTCTATATCTTTATAGCTAAAGAAGTCTCTTCTATTACTTATTAATACGCTAGATCTATTAATAGAACCCTTTGTATAAGGGTTTAATTAGGGCACCAATTATCCTACTAAGGATTTCCCTGCTTAGAACGGCCTCTAGGTATCCTTTCTTAGCATTATTGTCCTAATCTAGAGCTCTAGCTTTAATAAGAACTTAGTTAAACTCTAAAAGGAACTCTTGTACGTCTTAACTACCTTGTTTTATTCTATTAAGCTAAGATAGAGCCTTATAGCGCACGTCTAGATCTCTAAAAGCCTAGTTAAGTATCTTTCTAAAATCCTCCGTATAAAGTAGGTATTATCCTCCTAAATGCTCTTATAGCTATAGGAGAATGCGTTTTATAGCCTTACCTTCTAGTCTACTAAAGCCGTATAGAACCCTCTCTTCCTTAGAGTAGTATACACCTACGTTAATAAGCTATTTTGTCTCGAGGTTAACTATAAAGGCTAGGAAGAAGGTAGTATCTTCTCCCGTAAAAGGTTCTACGTTAGGGAAGGCGGCTCTAGAGCGGTTTTTACAAAGGGTAGTAATTCTATGGTTAGGGTCGTTAGAATCGTTAAGCTTAGGGTGCTCTATAGAGAGGTTATAGCGTTTAGGTTTGTAGAGCGGAGCGCTTTAAGGTCCGTATAAAGGGTAGCGCTCTCTACTTACTAGGTTCTATAGCCTATAGCTATCTCTTCTCGTAGGAGGCACGTCTTATCAACAAATTTTATAAAGGTATTACAAATCTCCTTAGTTTAGTCCTCTTCTATCCCGTATAATAGCTATAGCTAGTCTCCGGCTATAGCTTATAAGGATAAGTTATTCCTCATGTTATAGGAACGTCTTAATTGTTGTAATCTAAAGAGGCTTCTAAGTACAAGAAGGAATAACTAAGGAAGAGAATGGAGAAGAGTCCCTTCTCCGTATAAGAACAAAGCTTATATAGCGCTAAGCTACTAAATGAATGTAGGCTTAGCGTACTTGCCTAAGCAAGTCTTTTAGTCCCTAAGGTATTGTACAAGAGTTCTAGTAAGGGGCTTTATACAAGCCCTAATAGTATAGTAATTATACGGTTAGTCTTTATCTATGTTTATTATATGTGTTATTTTACTAATAGTTCTATAACTATAATAGGTATAAAATCTTGTAAGAGTATATTATATGCATTTTAGCTAGACGCATCTTTTTTTGTTCTTTTATAAGTTACATGTAACCCTAAATAAAGTTACTACTAAGACTAAAACTTTGTATAGTAATAGAGTACTAACTTACAAAAGTATTAGTATAGTAAAGTTATCTCCTAAAAGTTCTAATATACCCTATTTATACTTTTATATTATTTCACTCTTTAGCTTCTTCCCTATTACACTAGAAAGTTTTAACCTAGTTTTTAATAATAGTATTTATCTAGTTTAGCTACTTGAAAATAATAAAATAGGCCTAATCTAGGACCTTAACTTTAAGATCTAAGGTAAATAGTTCTATTACCTATAAAGTAAACTTAGTATCTATAATAGGAATTATAGGCGGCGGTAAAAAGAAAAGGCTTTATTAGGTTAGTAGAACTATGTGAAACTATAGCTTTTTTTATAGTATTAAAAGCGTGAAATAGCTTTATACTATCTTAGTAGAGGGTCTATACCTTCTTTTAAACGGCTAAAGATCTTAAACCATGTATTTCTATCCTAAAAAGCGGAGTTACAGTCTATTTTCTTGCTTTTTTTTAGCAATTAATAACCTATTTACCTCTATAGAGGCATGCTCTATCGCAAGTTCATGAGTAGACACTACTCTGAAACTGCTACTATACTTACTTTATGCTCTACATACATAAGGGATTACGGAGGTAGCCACGTTATATCTCTAAGCAAGTTTGTCATACATAGAAAGACTCGGCAACTAATCACGTCAAAGCTAAGTTCACTTCGGACTGTTAGTTTGGCATACTTAGTACTAGCTAACTCGAGAGAACAAATTTCATTTCTTAGGACTTAAGATTATAACTTCGTCTAAGCGGGCTTTACACCTTAATCACTATCCTTCTTGTTCCGATACCCTGCATACAGGCGGCGGTGGTTGATCTTCGACCTTTAAGGTGTTCACAAACGATTGTCCCACGTCCCTTTTACTATCCGCGCTACATTGTAATAAGCCGGGGACGTTTCAGAAATGTTGTTATCTAAAGTAGAGTAGTCTCGACGAGTTTGTAGGGGTTGTCACTAAAGCGTACTGCTGCAAATTAACTGTTTCTCAGAATCAATTGTTAGGTCAGCTACGGATAGGGTGGTCAATCATCCATCTAATCCGGATGAGTTCAGAATGTACGCCCGACGTGATGGATCCTACGTAGAGAAATTAAGCGAAAGTTTGAATCGTCTTAGTAGAACCCGTCACGCCCGGCGTAGATTCTGAATTCATCCGGATTGGATGGATGACCACCCTGGTCCATGCTGGAGTTAGAAAACCAAATTATCATTTGAGTAGGGGAACTTGATTGTCCACTCGATCCGAACAATTACCGAAACTGGTTCACGAAGGCACGTGATTTACAGGCGCACGGTTGCTCACGCGACTACCTTGACGCGTGAACTTTCCAACCCCACTACCTTCTCCGTTGCCCTTAACTTGCCTCTCATCCAGTCTCAAGAGCACCAAATCAATCAAATCATCGATCTTGTCAAATTCTGGGAACCGAACTCTTCAGAATGACTTCATTGAAACGGGATCGGAGCAATTCAGTTGAGTCCAACACTGCATCAAAAGAGCCAGAGGCATTTGGCAAGAAATGCCGTCGGTCAGTTGCCGATGTCCCTAGCAATGTGCAAACCATTGTAATCTAACCAACATTCCTCAGCTTGGAGAAGGACCGAGAAAAAGCACTACAGCAGTAAGCCTGACTGATCTCCGATTGATTGAGCAATACTGAACCATTTCGAGTATCCGATATTTCCGTGCCCTCGAGAAAGAGGCGGCGGATATGGTGTCTGAACTGAAGGAATGCCTGAAGCAGAAAGACCAGTATGTGCTCCGCGTGCGTTGCCGGCATTTCTGCTAATGTTGGTGCTGCAGAGAACACCGAGACTATGCCTCCGAATACCTCTCCGTCGTCAAGGCCGACGTCGAAAAATTCCTCACCTTACCTCGAGAACTCCGTGACGAAATCTACAAAGGGATGTACGTTCAGAGGAAACGCATCAAGGTCTCATGCGACCGAGACCTCTGGAAGCCTTCCGCCGAAGACATCACCAAATACCCCAATTGGCCAGAAGATACTTCGAGATATCTCAATCAAGACTTTGTCGGCAAACAAGTGGCTCGGGAAGCTGCCAAAGTCTTCTACGGTCACAACTGCTTTGTCGTTGAGGACGCGCGTTTGATGGAGGATTTCGGCGAACATGACTACTACAACTCCGGGGTACTGCCCCGCGAGTATATTAGGCACTTGGCTGTGGTGCTGGACCAGAAATGGACGTGGCAGGAAACGAGCGAGTTCGACCGTTACATCGACCGAAGCGCTAGGAGATCGCGCATACTTGATAATCGGCGTTATCTAACGACCGATTACGCAAAGAGTGACGGCTGGTCTCGACCGGATTGGCTTAAAAACCGTCATCGAAACCGGCATTTGCTCGAACCGCTTTATGAATATAGAGAGCTCAAGAAGCTCAAGCTCTACGTTACGCAGCACAGGTGTGGCATTTTCGAACCGAGAGAAATTGCTCTCACTGTTAACAGCATCGTGGACGAAGTTGGACCAGGTGCTGCTGTGACGGTCAAGATCGGGTCTCGCAATTCTGGTGAGAAGAAATATGGCGGCAAGAAGTGGACCAACGTAACGCACTACTTTCAACAGCCAAGCGAGGAGGAATGGAAAGCTTTTGAAGAAGCGGAACACTTCGATTGCCCATGCCCGGCAGAAAAGGATTGTACCAACCACGAAGGTCATCATGGGTGGTACAGAGCGCTCCTGAAAGATTATCAGGAGACCTTCCGGAGTCTCAATCTGGAGGGTGTGCTCGATTATTGCCAAGGCTGCCTGGACGCGGAAGAAGCCTATGTGAACGGTGATCATAGCCGAAGCTATGAAGAGTTTCATTGGCAGGTGAAGTTGCCCAGGCCTCGACCATTGGAGCGGATCGATGAGAATGGCAATCTCATACATCCTGACTACTGTTTGTGTGACCCCTGCTGGGAGACCCGAAAGGCAGGCAAGTCTGCGGATACTGCAAAGAAGGCGCGTACAGCGGAAGAGAAGGTTGCCCCTCAATATGGGCAAGATGGACAATTGCACGAGGTAAGTGGCCCAACCATTGCGCATTTGTGTGGTTGTGAACTTGGATGACTGACGTTTGGCGATTCAGAAGGCACATGCATTTACCGACACTAGGTACGATATGTCAGCTCCCAACTTGGACTCCACCGAGGACGTCACAACAAATCAGTGCAGGCCTATGTCTCTCGCAGACGAGACAAGCACAACCGGGACCGAGCCGTGTTTTGGCTGAGGTGGCTGGCGCTCACATTGACCTCAAGTGCTCCCTGGGTCGCAGCTCGCTGCATCGGAGTGACTGGCGGGAAGCGTCTCTGCAGGGTCTTTATGGACGCCCTCAGTATTGCTGGACTTGGACAATATGGCCAATGTGAAGTTCACTCATGTGGGACTTCCGCGAGGCGTGCATCGGACGCATGGGAGCCAAAAAAGCTTGGAGTTTCCAGATTGTCTGTTTCCAAGTCATTTTGCACGTAACCGCGGCGCTTTTTGTAACCGTTCATGTTACGGTTGTTCCTGCTGTTAGTGAAAATACGCCTTGCACATTAACTGCTCCTTCCAACGCACGATTGTTGTCGATCCTCCCCGCTCTTGTAACTTAAGCGTATCTTGTTCTTTAATGTCCGAGTCATCTGCATTTTCTGCCACATTAGCGTTCAACATGAACTGACCAGCCACTCCGTGCATAACGTTTGGTTTCTTTCAAGGACTATCGGTGTTTTACGCCACAAAGTACAATGAAAGCAGTGTCGGGAAAAGATCTTCAAGTCACTAACCGCCATCGACACTCTCCATTCCAAAAGGCCTGTAGATACATTCCCCAAACGAATCGAACTCCATTCGATTCGGATCAATCTCCGAATGGCTAGCGTTTTCCAGCCACCTTCTGGGCCCTGCTCTCATCTTACTATGCATTTGCTGAGGCTATTTCTTCGTTGGACCAAAAACTCTTGAACGGCGCATTGACGCTCCTCGCTTGATATAAGCACACGGGGAGTACTGTAACTAATTTATCATCAAGATATCATCATGGCGGGAAATAGTGACATGCCGTTGTGGTTCAGTGAAGACCCCCATTGGCACATCGAGGAGTGAATTGTGTTGAAGATGTGGTTGGCATTGGCAACAGGATGGAAGTGCGGATCGCCTTGAAAACAATCAAGTGCCTCAGCCCGCGAGTAGAGGCTAAGAACAACAGAAATAATGCGATGCAGAAGCATCATACCGAAAAGCGGTCAGGTCACTATTGGATTCTTAGTCCCCGGTTGACATTCGCCGAGATGAGCATGGTAAAGGTTAGGAACAAGTCTTTCTCATTGCTTGGCCGAGGGCGGGGCAGTTTGGTCACGTGATATCGCCGCACACTAGTTCCTATCACGAGTATTTTTAGGAAGTGTAAAGAAGCAAACAATACGATATAGAATGGAATAGAATCCTTTGGTTTTATATTATGTAATAACGTAAGCGACGGTGTGATGCACGCCGCCACGTAATGCACGCTTCTTCGCATCGAACTTGAACAACTTTCTTTTACGCTACAGTGGCCCACAACGCTCAGATAAACGCCGCGATAGCTGATTTGGAATTGCAAGAGCATATAAACTATGCTGCAACAGCCCGAAAGTGGGGAGTCGATCGGAGTACGCTGTCAAGGCGCTATCGGGGCAAAACAGCCACAATCCAAGAGGCCAACTCTTACGTGCGCCAGAAGCTCACAAACGCGCAAGAAGAGGTGCTTGTTGGGCATGTAAACAAGCTCACGGACCGGGGCCTTCCGCCAACGCACCAAGTGCTCAAGAACATCGCAGAGGAGATTGCGAAAACGAGGCTGGGCGAGCACTGGGTTAGCCGCTTCTGCCGGCGACACCGTGAACGCCTTACCAGCGTGTACTTGCGAAGGATAGATCATACGCGCAAAGTTGCGGATAATTCACAACACTTCCACGAGTTCTTCGATATAGTCCGTTTTCTCCTAGCTGTACTATAGGAACG